>OY735201.1:67745051-68045051 GCA_963457665.1 Thysanoteuthis rhombus | reverse complement strand
GTCACCTAAAAACAAGATATTTTGGAAACTGATTTTCAAAAACTATTTTGCTGAAAACCTTTCCCGTTACCCCATTTGAGGACACAAAAAATTTCATGGAGTTATGTTGGGTGGGTTTTGTGAAATTCACATAATTTTTTTCTAATGATCTTGAAAAGAACATCTTCCTTCTCCTCTCAGTACTTCTCTAATCTAATCAGTGTTCACTCTCTCACTCCCCCTATCTAAAAAACGATACAAGGTATTTATTAACCTTAGAAACAAGTTATTTTTCGGCAACAGTCAAGTGGCAGCTAAAAGAAGCCAGGTACAAATATGTGTCAATTTAAGCATGAATCTAAATTTGAACCCCCCTTCCTTCCCCCAGAAGAAATAGTTTGAAAGGTTTTTTTCAAAATTTGGTTTGCCATGAACCTGTCCCTGGATCCTAGTTGTACATACAGAATATTTCAGGGGTCTATGTACTGCATTTTTTGGCATGAGCAAGTACACACAGTTGAGCAAATAGATATTTGGCAAATCATCAAATAACAGGTACTTGGTTTTAATGTTTGCTCATTTGCAATCAACCCAGTTTCTTTTCGTTCACTGGCAGTCAATTTTGACATTTGTTCAAAGTTATGTGGACACAAAATGAAATAACGCCTTTTTATGATATTTAATCAAATTGAAGTTGAATGACTATTTCGGTGAGTGTTTCATGTCTATTGGGGGGGGGAGATGAGGATTGTATTTAAAAATGTTGTACTCCCCTTATCAAATTCTTGACCATTTCTTTTTTAAAAATTTTTTCATAGCAGATTATGTTTAGATAATGATGGCCTAGCCAAATGACAATCTTTTAGTTTCCTATACTTGTGCAATAAAACCTGGAACAATCAGTTCAAATTTTTGTTTCAAACAAATATGATTGATACCAATTTCTGTTCAGACAATTAAAACAATCTACCTTATCTTCAATGTTGTCACAACATTTTGAGCAATTCATTCTACATCATAGTTATAAAGTTATGGACAAAATGCGATTGAGTTTGGGTATGAGCAGGTCATTTGCTACCTCATGGATTACATGTTCATCAAAGAACCTTTATCTTGGCTCTGCAGACTGACAAAACAGTTGATACATTGCAATTCTTTAATTATCATGATTATTAGTCCTATAGATTCAATACTTTGCAGAAATACACTCACAAACAGATGAATAATAGTAGCTAATATGCAAGAGATATTTTCTGTACATGTATGTAACTATTTTAAAAACAACTAAGAATTTACCGGAATATTTTGTTATAGAGGCAGTGTCCATCCACTTCCTCCGTCTCTAATTCTCTAATCTCCAGGACGTCCCATCATATTAACCCCTGATAACTCAGTCTAACATATTACCATCACTATTTTTTTGATCTGGGAATGCTCAAAATTCACTCTCTTATAAATCAATAGTAATTGCTTCTTCACTTTATGCCATCTTGGCTTAAAGGTTTTTATAGGAACTCTCCACTGTATTATCATCAATTGCAATCTTAATGCAATATCATTTTAGACGCTACAGACTGAAAGATTTGCAGTTGAATTTAATGAGCTAGGTGGTTCAAGTTTATGACTACTCACTCAACAAGAGAGGATAATTGTCAAACTTCAAACAATCATTATTTTCAATATCCTTAGATGATGATAGAACTAAACACTGGAATATTTGGGAGAGACAGGGTTTGTATAGTTTCAAATTTAGGAGCTCATTATTTGGATTGTAACCATATTTTAGAAAAATGATTTGAACTAAGAAATATATTAGGGTTAATCATTCTTAAGTATAATTTATTATAATCTGATTACCATCAAAACCATACTTATGATAGTAAGTATTTTGACTTTACTATTAGGAAAACCGAATTTAAACGTTTATGGTTGGCTTTATCTTTTTATGTAATTTTAGGTAAAACATGATAACTTTACATCAAGCTTACATGGTCCTAAGCATTATTATGACTTAGCCTCAGTCTGAAAGTTTCAACAAAGGATCATGGGATAGGTATGTGGACATGGGCCATACCAACCATGTTGTCTTCAGCATTCAGCCTAGTTATCCAGAGCCTTGAGTGATGCTGTATGGGTAAGTATAATTTGACAAGAAGCTTCAATTATAACCAGAGAGATAAGCATTATTTCGTATGTCTTAATGTTAGTTATCATTCTCGTCATTGCAAGTTAGCAAATCTTGTAAATAGATAAGTGATAGGTGGCCCATAAGCATAGTTGAACCTAAATCTGTATTTGCCAAATAAGTGTGGTAGTTCGGGGCTCTGAAAACTTCTGTATAAATAAGGCTCTCCAATATTATCAATGGTTTTGTATTGGATATCATCATGATCATCATCATGATCATCATCATCAGGCTTTTGAAGTCCGTTGTTGGACGTAGACCTTCCCCAGGATTCGCCACACTTCTCTATTGTGGACGTTGCGGAGCCAGTGTTTTTTAAATTTGTCCAGTTCATCTCTCCATCTTGTAATATGTCGGCCTTGGTTCTGCATGTGATCTCTGGGGATCCATTTGTGAGTCATGATGTCCATCAGTTGTCTGTTATTCTTGCAACACGGCCTGCCCATTGCCATTTAAGTTTTTTTGTCAAATAAATAGATACATATTTATACCATTTGAATATTGCAGGTTTTAAGTTGAGTAATTGTAGCACCCTTACACGAGGTATGGCATGAGATGGTCCTGCCCAGGCTCCACATATCACAAGTCTCTCTCTCATCTACTTTGAGGTTTGATGTGTTAAGTAGATTTAAAGGAGACCAACACCCAAAGTGGTGTCTCTCATTTTGACGTACACTATTTTACCCATAGCTGGCAGAGAGAGGAGACTAGCCTAAATCTGAATTTGAACTCAGTTCACGATTCATTTTTGGCATAGCTCACTGATCAGCGACTACATCACCTCAAAGGATTCTTTTTCTTGAAACACTGGTTAGCTTGATAGGAAGGAACAGTGTGAGATAAATATGATATTAGATACTATGATAACTAGTTGGGAACAGACAGATTTATCAGTTATTAGATATGCGTGAACTGTTTGATATTCATATATATATGCCATCTTGGCTTAAAATGCTAGACTATATATATATATATTTATATATATACTTCATATGCATATTATTTTTATTTTATATATATTTTCTATATATTTACTTTATTGCTTTCTGATCCTGTGTTTGTGTTTTGAGTTCAGTGTATGGTCTGGTCATTGTTTTATTGGGTTTCTGGATGGGGTTCATGATGGATTGCACTTTTGTCGAGTTGGTGCCTGTTTGATTATGTTATCCTGGGAGGAAGGTTGGATGGGCTGTTTGTGTGGTCTTATTTAGATTTTACAGTTGGTGTCCAGGTGTCAATGGGAATGAGGATAGATTTACGGATGAAGTACGTTTAAAATTAACATTAGTCGTGCTAAATGATATTTATGTATTATTATTATTATTATTATTTGTATCTTCACATCAGTTGCCTGGTGGTCACTGCTTGAGAATTAGTGACAGATCGAGCCCTCCTCTTCGTACTCTCACAGTACATAGCAGTGCTGTGAATTACAGTTTCACACCAGTTTTCTGGAAGTTATCACAGAAGGCTGAGTGACTATAATTCTCTTCAGGTCTCCAGTCCTCCTTTCCTATTACCCTCACCTATTACAGCAGCACTGTGGTTTGTACAATCTCCATCATGCCTTTTTCTTTGCTGTTACACCATAGCTAATAGATATGGGTTGTGGATCTCATATTTCCAGCACTCTCCTCAGTATTCGTACAGTCCCCAGTTGTACTGTGGTCTGCATGGTCTCAATCGTTTGTCTTACCCCAGCACTTCCAATCTTGTTTTCTGTGTCTTTTGTATGGTTCGAAGTGCACCCACTAATACTGGTACCACCCAGACTTTCATGTTCCACTCATCCAGTCCCCTTGCCAGGTCTTGATATTTCCCTAGCTTTGCACTCTCTTTCATATTCACTCTGTGATCAGCTAACACATCTATTATTTTGCAGTTTCTTCTTCCCTTATCCCCGATTACCAGGTCTTGCCTTCTCATTAGGATTGGGTGGTCAGTTACGATGTCAAAGTTCCCGAGTAATCTGTGGCTTCTATTTTCCAGGGCTGTCTTCAGTTTGTACTGATACCATTTGTCTGCATGGTCGAATCCGATTCGTTTGCCCAATTCCCAGGGTATTACTGTTGCTGCTCTGTCACGTCTGTTTTTTTTGTACTCTTTCTGGGCTAGTTGACTCCATTCACTGGTTATGTGGTTTACAATCTCATGTTGCTGTCAAAGTTTGCTTTGATTTCAGTTTATGAAAGTCATCAGCTGGCTGGCAAGCTTGTAAGTTTTGATAGTCTGAGCTGGAAAAAAGGGTGAAGCAGGGCTTTTACATATACAGATAATAGAACTCTTTCTTAAACATACCTCTATATATAAATAGAGTGATGTATGCTAGTTGTAGTACGTACATTCGTATGGACAAAACTTTTCTAATGATGTGCACAGAGGGGATAAGAGCTATTTTCTGTACTTGAAATTTGTTGACAAATTCATTGGTCTTTTTTTTTTGAGTAGTCCAAGAATTCTAACAACCAAAGGTATCATTTTGGTCCTGAGTTGCCTCCTTCTACTGATTTGTATTTAAAGACCTTTGTATTTTATGAGTTTCTCAGATTCCTTGAAAACAATATTTCCATCAACTGGAACAGTCATATACAATGAGAGACACATTTTTCTTTCATCATCATCATCATTGTTGTCATTATTGTTGTCATTGTTGTTGCGATTTTTAGATAAATAAAAAATTGAATCCTAAAAATGAAGAGAAATCAAACGAAGAATCATTCGAGGATAGCAAGCCTTCTACAGAGCAAGCTCAACTTTCAAAAGCAAGAAAATACTAATAGTCCTAGAAAGAAGGGTATGCAACCAATGTATTCTCCCAATAGTCACCTATGGAGCTGAAACATAGAATCTCACCAAGAGACTGACCCTTAAACTGAGACCCATGCAACGTGCACATGGAAGAATTATACTCAACCTTACATCGAGAGATCACAAGACAGCACAATATATTAGGGAAAAAAATGGAGTCTAAAACATCATAGTATCCATTAGAAAACTCAAATGGCAATGGGCTGGTCATGGTGTAAGAATGGCAAACAACTGATGGACATCACAAATCACAACATGGATCCCCAGAGTTCACAAGTGCAATCGAGGCTGGCAGAATACAAGATGGTGTAACGAACTTAACAAGTTCAGAAAGTATTGGCTCCAATAGAGAGGTGTAGCAAATCCTGGGGCAGGTCTATGTCCAAAGACGGACAATAAAAGCCTGATAATGATGGTCATCTTTGTATGAAACTTAAATGAAAGTATTTGTTCAACATTAAAAATGTGCATTAATTCAATTGAGAGGGATTGTATGAAACTTTGATGAAAATCAAATGCCAGTCACTACAGAGGGCTGTTCACTAGTTATATTTTATTTCATTTAATTTATTTTCCAAAATCCTTGTATGTATTCCAGCTGGTAACTCCGAGGACTGCGCAATCAACATATTTTCTCTGCTAGATGATCTGAATTTTGTGTTAGTCAATCATGGAATTATTTGCACTTTTATTGTTTGCTACATAAATTTGTGAGCTATTCTAGTATTTCCAAATTCTGGGAGAACATTTTTTGCAACTTTCTGCAGCAGGTCTAGGTAAGAAATTCCTCAATTTTCCTGACATCATATAGGTGTGCGAATAAATGATGTTGGATGGTGGTGGAAGTGGATTTTGGTTTGTGATAAATCAACATGTAGTCACTGGTTCATGTGGAGGCTGGGGAAATTTATAGATCAGGGAAATTTAATTGATTTAAAATTTGTTGAAATCAGTGATTACTAAGACTTGATGAGTTTTATATACATTAATGCTCCTCTATTCAGGGTTGAGCACTCTTTAAGTGAGGTAACTCGTTCATGCGGTAGGATACCGGCCTCCGGGTCTGAAGCAAAGGTTTCAATCCTGCCTCATGGTATTGGATGGGATAGCCACACGAAAGAGTTGTAATACAACAAAACAGCTGTCTGTGGATGACACAATAATCATATATATATATATATAAATCCAATGAGAAGATTGAGATAAATATTAGCATAAATTTAATTTACACTGTAAACATTTACTTTATCAATCTATTGAAGGCTAGCTTTGTGCTTCATTGAGTGTCAAGCCCTCTTAGTCAATTTTTTAAGCCCAGGTAAAAGACAAGATTTCAGAAGTTGACTTTCAAGGCAAGCAGGCCTTACCCAATGGAAAGATTGGTAAAATACAATTTTCTTCTTCTCATGAGGTAACCAGTACATTTGTGTACTCGTAAAACTTTAACAAACATGAGGTATCAACATCCCCCCTCTCTCTCTCACTTCCTTTCTCTCTCTTCTCAATATGAGATGTAACCAAAAGTTTGGGGAAATTAAGACTCTGAATGGCACATCAAAGGAAAAAAAATCGTAGAAAATTAAGTTCTTTATTTTTTAACTGAATGATACCAATAGACACATAAAAAGTCTTCACACTTCTTCATAGGCCAGCAATCATCATCTTTGTGGAAGGATGGCTGGAAAACAATCGTATTGTTTTGTTTTTTTTCGATTTATTTGAAATTTTGATTGGAGGGAGAACGAGAGGTCAAATGAGAGATAAGATTTCTACTTTAGTCAAATTGTCTGACCAGAATACAACTAATGGGATCTAAGTGAAATCTCTCGCTCTCACATTTCTGCTGACATTGACACCAATCTGGAACAACAAAGTTCTACCTGCTCTGGCTGAATGCTGAATGGCTGAATTTCAAATAACTCAGACTGGCTGACTGACGTGACTGCATATCCTGTTTTAATTGCACTCGTTATCCAAAACATATCATTTCAAATATACTTAAATTCAGTTAACCTGATCGTGTCTCACTTTCATTGGACCCTATTTTAATTCATTTCCATTTTTAGAATTTTTGTTGAATATATTACAGTACAAAAAATATATTCACATTAACTCATAATCACAGGAATATATTTGTGCACTTACCTACTGAGATTCTCATGAATATAAAATGTAAATATATGGGGTGATACCCAAAACATTTGGAAAATTAATGGCTTCCTCAAAGAAAGGAAAATATTATGTTGAGTGATTTCAAGAGACTTGGGGGCAGGTGCTGGGTGACTTAACAAATGAACAGATTCATCTATCAATTCAATTTCCTTTAGCTTTTGTGTAATAGCATATATATATATATATATATATATATATATATATTTACATATATATATATATACACATATATCTATATGAATATCTATGAGTGTGTGCGTGAATGTGTTATTAAGAATGTTATCAAGGATGTATGATCTGACAAAATGATTATAAATTGCAGCATATTTATGATATATTGAAACTCTTATTTGAAATGATCTCCAGTAACTACACAGGCTTAATAACATAACTGTCATGTTGAAAGAAACAAATAGAGCTGATATAGACCAAGAATGAATGAAATGAGAACTTGGAGTTAAAACAGTCATTTGGGCCTTTGCATTACCCGGAAATGGTTTAACTCAATGGTAAGAGCAATGCTACGTTAAAGAGGTTACCCTATCGATCGCAGGTTTGATTCCTGCAGTGGCCCTATTTTCTTTGATTGTTTATTCTATTTACATTGTCAAGGCCAAATGATACATTCCCCATGTAATAACGGGAGATCATTTCAAATAAGCGTTTCAGTATGATATAACGCAATCTATAACTGCACACACACACACACACACACATACACACACACACACATTTATATATATATATATATAATAAAAGGAAGATAGAGAGATAGATCGATGGATAGATACATTTTCCCTTCATGTTTGTTAGTATGAATGATATTGTATTGCCAGGATCAGATGATCCACATACAATGCAATCTAGCCACACTGATCCTCCAAGTAAGCAAGCAGCCATTCGTGGCTCAACTTGCTTGAATTTCTCTCTCGAGATCAGTCAATCATAAATCAGTCCAGCTCAAATGGACTGCTGCTATTTGTATCATTTGATTAGGGATGAAAGACTTTTCTGTTGACTGGAGATGCTAACTAATGGTCACAGTTATAAGCACATTGAGATGAACAATTCCTACAGCAACTACATTGACCCCAACAGGGTAATTTGTTGAGCAGAGCAGAGGAATTCATATTATAAAAAGATGTTTGTCTGATAAAATTAAGTGTAAAAAGAAAGGAAAGATAATGTACAAAAAATACATTATTTCCATTGAATAACCGTAGCCACCAAAATTGAAGAAGGGTTCTATCCCTTTTTATATGTGTGTGTTAATATGCTTGTGTTTTCTAGCATTCTTGACCAAACTGTTTTGTCTATGGACATGAAAAATTGGCAGTGGAACTCAGGGGATCCCCATTGTATATCATGATGTCGAGCTGTTGTTTGCCATTCTTGCAAAATGATCAGCCCGTTGCCATTTAAGTTTTCTTATGTATTCTTAGATATCCCAGTCTCCTGTTTTTCCTCTTACACATTATGCTGTCTTATGATGTACTTTAAATTTTCTCACTACTGCTGTTCAATCATTGACTGAGATGGCCAGCTTCTTTCTTTTTTATTTTTCCCATATAATTATTCTATCTTCTTCTTTCCCTCTCCAATATTCTTCCTTCATTTTCTTCTTTTTTATCCCCTTTTCCTTCTCTTATCTTCTTTACAACAGTTATGAATAATTTTTTTCTCTTTATTCTTTCTTTTTTTCTCTATTTTTCATGTTTTCCTTATGGCCTTGATTTTACTAATTATTCAGCTATAATAATCATTTTTTCATTCATTAAACTCCAAGTCTAAGTTAGGGTAGACTTTCTACCCCACCCCCCTAAAAACAACAATGAAAGGAACACTCCTAACCAATTTCTGGGGAGTAAACTCTTCACTATTTGTCGATCACTTTATGTTAAACCAAACCGATATATAAAACTGATATTTCGCTTCCAAGATTTTAAGTCAGCATACGATTGGAAGGTGGCTATCTCATCAACTGAGCTAAACAGCCAAGTCTTACATGCCTATGAATTTATTTGCTTTATATACAATACAAATGTTGTAGTAATCATATTCAGTCAAAATAGGGGGAGGAGGGCGGTATGATCCAACAGACGCTAGGCTTGATATTCTATTTATCTAGTTCTCATTTGTTGCTTCATATTTGTTCTCTCCCTCTTTCTTTCATTTATTTCACTACTTCTCTTTTTCAGTCTCTCATTCCATCTCTTTTTTTCTCTCTCTTTTCTTGATCAATTACTGTAATCATTCTCATGTTTATAAGAACATGTACGATGTGCGAAAGGATGTTGTGTATCTGACATTATGGTGAAAAAAGACAATCTGGAAACTGAGTTAAATACGAATGTAAGTAATTTATTCATATTCGTGGTGATATTCCGCCAGGGGATAGCTTCGACGCACTGAGAATGATAAAATGATGGCCTAGAATCCAGAGAAACAGGACAGGGAATGGAGATTCTTATCTACGTGGTGATCAGGGAAAAGCCAAGTTATGTCAAGGTTAAGGAAGGGGCAACTTTGTTGCTGCTGTGTATGTGTGAGAGGCTATAGTATCTGTAAGTGTGCGTGTGTGTATATTTGATTCAGCTTGAAGTTAGAGTATGTGCTTGTTGTGTGTGTTGTGATGATTCTGTATTTGTGAATCTGTGTTCGTTGGGTTTGCCCGTGTGTGCATAGTGATGTGTCAGTGGTGTGTGTGTCATGACAGTCACATGAGTATGTGAATACGAATATCTAGGACTGTGTTCTAGATGAGCTGAATAGATGGTGGTGGACGACTAGGTGTTTGGGGAGCTGTGTGTATGGATGGGTTGATTGGAAGAGGAAACACTCGACAAATGTTTCATGGTTTATCCATTTATTCAAGGGTCGTGGATTATACTTATATTTAGTATTCTAAATTTAGAATACTGAATCTAATCCACCTTTCTGGATAAATGGATCAACCATGAAACATGCTCTATTTTGGATTAATGATATATTGAGCATTTTCAATTTCATAAAAATAATCAAATTTTAAAACTCCAACTGTATTACTTTTTTCGTTGAGATTCTCCGGCCTTTGCTGTAAAATTTCAAGGTGAAGTGTGATGTGATTATATATGTATTTGTATATATATATATATATATATATATATATATATATATATATATGTCAAGAAATGGACATATTAGGTCGGACAGGATGAATTATAAATAATATTTTGTATAGAAATTATTTGAGATGATCTTCTGTCATTACACAGTTAATATATCACTCACCCGAAATGACATCACCTATAGGGTAGCCACTTCCATGTAGTGATGCTCTTACCATTGACCCGGTAATGCAAAGGCCTATATAACTGTTTTCACATCAAATTTTTGTCTCCTTTATTCTTAGTCTATTTGTTTCTTTCAATGCAATGGTAGGTTCAATTCCTGCAGCAGTCCCATTTTCTTTAATTGTTTATTCTGTTTACATTGTCAAGGGTGAGTGATTTATTAAGCGTGTAATGACTGGAGATCCTCTAAAATAAGCTTATCTATAATATAACACTATCTATAATCCATATGTATATATATATATATATATACATATATATGTGTGTGTGTGTATAGGCAAATCAATAGGTCTATTGCCTAATGATGAAAATAACATTTATTCTTCGCAACGAATTTCCAGTTTTCAACCTAATCTCCCTCTTCGTCATTGCACTTAATCAATTCATCATCATCATCATCATCATCAGTCTTTCTGCATCTGTCGTTGGACATAGACCTTCCTCAGGATTTGCCACACTTCCCTATCATGGGCGTTGCGGAGCCAGTACTTCCTGAACTTGTCTAGCTCGTCTCTCCATCTAACATTTTGCCGGCCTCGGTTGCACATTTGGTCTCGGGGGATCCATGTTGTGAGTCGCGATGTCCATCGATTGTCTGCCATTCTTGCAACATGGCCAGCCCACCGCCATTTGAGATTTTTAATAGATTCCATGATGTCCCTGACTCTTGTCTTTTCCTGAATGTACTGTGCTGTCTAGTGGTCTCTCCATGTGAGGTTGAGCATGATTCTCTCATGTGCACGTTGCATGGTTGTCTTAATCAATTACTATTCTATAAATCACATAGGTCATTCATTATACAATGAAAATTTTGAAAAAAATTCAATTGATAATTATAGATTTATCAATCAATCCTCATATATAATGTTCTTTCATCCTTTGCCTATTCTGAAAAAGAGATTTTGTTATCATCTTTATTCCACAGTAAGTTTACTGATGCACCCTTGTGTCTTACACATATACATATATGTAAAAAAATTGACTAATTCTTCAGTTGAATATATTGGTAAAGAATCAACTTGAAGAAATTTTTCTTTGTAACTAATATTCTTAAAGATCATATCATTAGTTGGTTTGCATGCAGTCTGAGATTAAAACCAACATAACGGATTAAATATCCACATGGGTGATCTTTTAATAGAAAAGACATGAGCTGCGAGTCATGTCTGTTGTTATACTTACTGATGCCTCATTTTTAGATATGTTTTTTGGGGTAACCTATGTAAGTAAATCTCTTTTTTGAAATATTATATGTAGTATAAAATGATATCAATATACATTACACATAATATCCTATATAAAATAACAAATTATGTGTATGACATAAACTATATTGTAAGAAAGGGAGGTGGTGTTTGATCAACACTGCTGGGAGCCATTTTGGTATAACTGCTTTGTTTTCAAAATCCCTAAAACAGTTACATGGTAAACAACTGATAATCCCAACAAGAGACTATTTATACATTGTACCATAGAAAAAAGTATAAGGGAAACGGAAAAAAACAATGAAGAAATTTACGTAAATTGCATTGACGGATATTGGGGAAATAAGTGACCGAATTGACATGAATAATCTCTGAAGAATTTTTTTATTTTTTAGTATTTGAAACAGTAAAGCATTCTAAACTACATATATATATATATATATATATATATATATATATATATTTTTTTTTTTATATTCTCACCAAGTAGATTACCGTTGTTTGTTTCTCTCCTTGGTCGAATTCAGTCATTGCCATCATCATTTTTGACATATTCAGAAACTCATTTATTCTTCCTTGTTAGCTTGATTTCCAATCAAGACACAGAATGTTAATTAACCAACTAATTACTCCGGGTGTGCTTTATTACATACAAAAAATGGTGGAGGAAGAGCTGGATGATTGATAAAGGAGAGGGGGAAAAAAGTGGGGTCAGAGGAGGTTAAAGGTAGAGAAGAGTTGACAGAGAAAAAGTTGGAAGAAAGAGAGAAAAAAAGAAAGAAAAGATGAAATATTGAAATAGAGGGAAAGGAAGAAAAAAAGTTGTTTTTTTTCTTAGAAAAAATGAAGGTATCAGGATGTTAAAGCAAGAAGTAGTTAAGTAGTTAAGGAGTGAGGTCAACGAAGACAAGTTGAAGGAAAGATGATAAAGAGACAAGCTTGCCTGCTGCAGAGTCAAACTCCACTCCTACTTCTATTCCGAATGAAGATGCAACTTCTGTATCAAATATTTAATAATAAAAATATTTTTTTTCTATAAATGTATTCACTTGTTAGAATGAAATAAATCTTTGAGTATTTGTAACATAAATTTTCATAGATATTTAAAACATTCATTCAGCTTGGTCTGTAAGAGAGCTGCCTATCGATCACTCGGAAGGGAACTTTGGGTATGGGATACAAACCTATTCATTACTATGAGAAAATGGTGTCCATTGCAAGTCGTTTGACAACTTGTCCTTGGGACTAAAAATTAAAATGAAATTCATGCAAATACACTGTAATCCAGCAGATGTTATAGGCAAATAGAAGTTTGGTATAGAGAAAAATACTGTTAAAATCATGAAAACTGAAATCATTTGACCATTATGGTGGCTATAGCCAAAATGTCAATTTTGAATGTGTTTTTTTCTAGAAATAGAAACAAGCTGGCCATTTTGAAAAAACCATCGAGGACATTTGAATAGAAAAAGATAGAAGATGTTCCATAAAAACAATAAAAGTTTAACTATACAAGTTTTGATCAATACAATAATTGGAGAATCATGCGTCATAAAGCACTATGGTCCTACCTTTATGTTTCGATATGCAGTAATTTTTTTCATTTTCCATTTACATAACTATTATCTGCTGTGCAAACATGATGAAAATAAATAATTCATTTTGTTGAATTTCAAAAGAAAATAATTTTCAACAGGTGTCAAGTAAAAATCTGTAATTTGTAATTTATCTATTTCATCCTAATAATCTATTAATCAATTTCTATTAGAAGAAAGAACAAGTTATTTATAATTGCAAGGGATGAGATTTTACCTTAGGGAAATTTAGCTCACATAAATAACTTATGAAATATATGAAATGTACGCTTTGCCTATAGAACGGAACTCTATACTTGAATATATATATATATATATATATATATATATATATATATATATATATATATATATATATATATATGTGTGTGTGTGTGTGTGTGTGTGTGTGTGTGTGTGTGTGTGTGTGTTATTGAGAGCTTGATTATATGGGAGAAGGAAAAAGACTTCAGACTATTTCGTCATTATCATCATCAGCCTTCCAAAGTCTGTCATTGGACATAAACCTTCCCCAATCATATTTGTTGTCGACTTTGTCAAACCATCTCATATTTTGCTGGCCACAGTTTTGCTTGTGATCACTTGGGATCCACATTGTGAGTTGTGGTGTCCATCAATTGTCAGCCATTCTTACAACATAACCAGCCCATTACTATTTGAGTTTTTTAATGGATTCTATGATATCCCTGACTTCAGTTTTTTTCTCTAATATACTGTGCTGTTTTGTAATCTCTCCATTTGATGTTGAGCATGGTTCTTTCATGTGCATAGTTCTCAATTTGAGGGCCAATCTTATGGTCAGGTTCCATGTTTCAGCTCCATAGGTGACTATCCGGAAGTTGCATTGGTTGTAGACCCTTCTTTTTAGGACTAATAGAATTTCTTTGTTCTCAAAAGTTGAGCTTGCTTTAGTGTAAGCTTGCCATTCTTGAATAAATTTTTGCTTTTTTTCTTCTTTTGAAAGCTTCATAGTGATTTGTTGTCTCAGGTAGGTGTAGTGGTCTACTTTTTTTCAGATCTGCGTTTTCAATTTGGATTGCTGTGTCTTTAGCCTCACCATGTTTGTCGCAGTACATGACTTTTGTTTTACTGAAGTTCATATGAAAACCACCTTCCTTGCTCTCTTCATTCAGTTCGTCTATAGTACAGCTCAAATTTTAATTAAAGGGTGTAATAGCTTGTGTATATTTCATCAGTGGACTCTGGTTTCATCTGAGATTGGATTGTGAAAGTTGTTCTGAAAATGATAAATGAGAAATGGTTAAATTACAGAAATCCTCAGATGATAGTTGAAGTAGTCAAATCGTTGGGTGTCAGTGGAGAACAAGCAGTGTTTTTATTACTCTCTATTAGAAGGGAATTTATCAGACACTTTAATAAAAATCTGAGGTGTACCATCATCATCATCATCATCATCAGTCTTTTAACGTCCGTCGTTGGACATAGACCTTCCCCAGGATCTGCCATACCTCTCTATCATGGGCGTCACGGAGCCAGTACTTCCTGAACTTGTTTAGTTCATCTCTCCATCTAATATTTTGCCGGCCTCGGTTGCGCATATGGTCTCCGGGAATCCATGTTGTGAGTCGTGATGTCCATCGATTGTCAGCCATTCTTGCAACATGGCCAACCCATTGCCATTTGAGTTTTTTAATAGTTTGTATGATGTCTCTAACTCTTGTCTTTTCCCGGATGTGTTGTGCTGTTTTGTGGTCTCTCCATGTGAGGCCCAGCATTATTCTTTCATGTGCACGTTGCATGGTTCTCAGCTTACGGGTCTGTTTCTTGGTTAAGTTCCATGTTTCAGCTCCATAAGTGACTATCGGGAGGATGCATTGGTTATACACCCTTCTCTTTAGGATTAATGGGATCTTATTATTTTTGAAGGTTGAGCTAGCTCTGCCAAAAGCTTGCCATCCTAGTGTGATTCTTTGCTTGATTTCTTCTTCTTTTGAGGGTCTCATGGAGATTCGTTGCCCTAGGTAGATGTAGTGGTCTACTTTCTCGAGTTCTGTGTCCTCAATTTCGATTTTAGTGTTCTTATCTACAATGTGGTTGTTGCACATGATCTTTGTCTTGCTGAAGTTCATGTGTAGGCCGACTTTCTTGCTCTCCTCATTTAGTTTATCTATCATTAGTTGGAGGTCGTGTAGGTTCTCTGCGAAAAGGGCTATGTCGTCTGCGAATCTGAGGTTGCTCAGATACTCGCTGTCTATTTTAATTCCTTTACTCTCCCAGTCTAGCCTTCTGAAGATCATCTCGAGGCAGGCTGTGAAGAGTTTAGGTGAGCTGGTATCACCTTGTCTTACTCCTTTCTGGAGCTGGAAGGGGTCCGAGTCTTTATGTAGCCTGATAAATGAGCTGCCGTGATTGTATATATGTTTCAACACTTCAACATATACTGGATCTACACCTTGCTGACTGATGGCCTCCATGACCTTAGGGATTTACCAAGTAATCACAAATCTTTTTCTTTTTTCCGTATTGTCAACTTTGCCAGAACATTCTGCCTGATCAACATCCTTTCCCCTCACACACACACACACACATATGTATATATATATATATATATATATATATATATATACACACACATGTATATAAACTAAAATAAACGATTTTTATCGTAATGATATTCGTACTTAATGAGAAGGAAATTCATAGAAATATAGGCTTAGCCTCATTAAAGTGGAGCTGTTGATATACATATATGTATATATATATACATAAGTATATATATATATATATATATATATATATATATATACGTGTATATATACATAAATATATATATGTGTCTGTGTGTGTGTGTATATATAGATATATATATATATATATATATATATATATATATATATATATATATATGTATGTATGTATCATCATCCTCATCATCAGAGCGTTTGGATTTGTTTATATTAAATGAGTACAATTATGTAAAGTTTCACACCGTTCACTCAATGCTAAGAATGGTATGCGCATAAATAGAAATGAGAGAATTAATGAAAGAAAATCAGATTTACCTTTATATGCTGTAACCAAGATTTTTTTTTTTTCAGAAACTAATTTACTTTAAATAAGTAATTATAAATGTTTAAATTGAACTATAGTATTTTTCTTAAAAACCTTGGAAAAATACAGGTTCTTGCTTCAGAATATAGACAGACAGCTCTGGTTAGTCAGTGGAGAGAAACTGTCACATGACCAATGTTATTTGGCAGCATGCTGTGTTGAATGTGATAAACTGAAAAATTGGCAAAAGGGATGATCATTGAATGATTTTGTTGTCTTTTGTTGGACATTGTTAACAGAAAAATCTATTTTTCAAAAAAACAAGAGTGAATGCCGCAGAAAGTAAGGGATCAATTTAGCATAAATGTACATCACAAATTGATCCCCTACCATTAAAAACCAATTAAGGGGTCAGGGGGTCAAAAATATTTTTCTAGACATAATCAGGATGAACTGTTTATATCTTATGCTCTATAGTTCCATTGATATGGTCTGTACTGTTGATACATACATAGTTAGCCTGACCAGCATAAAAACTGAAGAAACATATGTTTAATATCAAAGTTATATGATAATTCAGTATTTCGTGTTAAGGGGTTTTTGGGGGTGGGCAGATAAAATTGTTTTAAAATCGTTTTTCTCCACTTCTTTTATAGCGAATTTAAAAACGTAACTGTTAAGATAGAAGATGCATAACTCGGCAAGGTAGACCATTACATCTTCCTAGGACAACGTATCTCCATGAGACCCTAAAAAGAAGAGGAAATCAAGCAAAGAATCACTTTAGGATGGCAAGCCTTTGACAGAGCAAGCTCAACTTTCAAGAACCAGATGATCCCAATGATCCTAAAAAGAAGAGTATACAACCAATGCATTCTCCCGATAGTCACTTATGGAGCTGAAACATGGAACCTAACCAAGAGACAAACCTGCAAGCTGAGAAGTATGCAACGGGCATATGAGAGAACCATGCTCAACCTTACATGGAGAGACCACAAGACAGTACAGTATATAAGGGAGAAAACAGGTGTCTGTGACATCATACAAACTATTAAAAAACTCAAATGGCAATGGGCAGGCCATGTTGCAAGAATGAAAGACAACTGATTGACATCACGTCTCACAACATGGATCCCCAGATATCACATGTGAAACCGAGGCCGACAGAACACAAGATGGAGACTAGGCAGATTCAGGAAATACTGGCTCTGTGATGCCTATGATAGAGAATTGTGGCAAATCCTGGGGAAAATCCTGGGGAAGGTCTATGTCCAACGATGGACATTAAAAGACTGATGATGATGATGATAATGTTTATCTGATGATGGCTTTACCAAAAGGGAATCTGTCAGTTTTGTGTACTTGCGTTGTCAAGATCAGAAAAAACTGTTCTAGTTTTAATTTCAAACCAATATGATTGGTACCAAATTTTGTTCAGAAAATTCTAACAATCAATCTCATCTTCAATATAGTCATAAAGTTTTGGTTGATTCATCCTACATCATTGTTATGAAGTAATAGACAAAATATGATTGTATTTGGGTATGAGCAGTTCATTTGCTGCCTCATGAAATACATGTTCACAGATGAACCCAACAGTCCTGACTTCAATGCACTCAGCAAAGCAGTTCTATCAAATGCTCTGTTAGGAAATATTTTGTAAACTAGTTGAGCAATGCTTGGGTTATGCAGTTGTTTCACTGCCTATCTACTTAATTTTATTGATCTATTTTGTTTAACATGACTGCACAGACAAACAGAGTTTGCTCTCCTAAATTAGGTGAGGATTGTTTTTGTTCTTGATGTTCTGTTGTTCTGGGGGTAGGGTTAGACAAAGTCAACTCCTGTGAGAGAGTTAATCATCAAAGAGAGAACAAAAAGAGATGTAAAGAAATGAGGACTGAAGTATGAACTTGAAGGAAAACGAAGAAAAAATAGAATGAGAAGAACATCATGAAGGAGTCACTGAAAGTAGATGGCAGGGAGAAAGAGAGTATTGAACTTTTGAGGGAGAGGATTAAAGAAGAAGGAGAAAAAGAAGAGGAAGAAGAGAAAGTGAGAGAAACAGAGAGAAATCAATTGGAAGGGAGTGGGAAGTGGAAAGATTTGCAATTGAAAAAGTGCAACATAATACAGCTGAAAAATTGATATTTAGCATTATTACTTGCCTTAGCAGTGACAAGAAAAGGACAAACAGGAAGATGAGGATGGTTCACCCAAATATCTGGCCCAAGTTTCATATCAATCCAACATGATAAGACTGAGAAAATTGATATCTGAAATCTCAGGGACCAACCAACTGGCTGAAAAGTGTCTTACGGAGATGTGTAGATGCATCAAGGAACATAGAAGAAAAGGAGAATGGGATTAAAATAAAAATGTCCACATGAAAATATAAGGAATAATTTGAGTAGAATTGAACTCATCAGAGAAAAAGGAATCAGAAAAGGAGATGACAAAAAGGAAGAAATGGTCCAAGTGTAGGGGAAGAAAAACTTCAAGATTAATGAGCAAGAAATATGGACAAGAATTTGATGGTATTGAATGCATGATGAAGAAACAGTAAAAGGAAAGAATTAAGAATGGAGAAGGGACAGAAAGTAAGATTGCATGACAAGTTAAATAAATTCAGAAAGCATTGGCTCAACAATGTCCATGATAGAGGGGTCTGGCAAATCTTGGAAAAGGTTTATGTCCAACAACAGACGCTAACGGTCTGATGATGATGATGATGATGATGATGATGATGATGAAGAAGAAGAAGAAGAAGAAGAAGAAGAAGAAGAAGAAGAAGAAGAAGAAGAAGAAGAAGAAGAAGAAATATAGATGACTGGAATGGAACTATGGATGCCCATATCGGGGCGTCCTACCGAGACTGAAGGGGTCAGAAAGTTAGACCCTTACAGTCAATAAAGAACAATGCTTTATGTAACCCCAACAATGTTTATGTATTAAAAAGACAATTATTATTCGCTGGTGTTCACTACATTATGTCACCCTGGGGTCAGGTCATGTGCCTTCGTCAACAATGAAGTGTACCATCTGGCATCTTGATTATACAGTGGGTCTTACTCGCTTGCACTACAAATTGTGTCAAAAGAAGCACCTTTTCCGTGTAATGCTTATGGTGCAACAGGATTGCCACTCAGATATATCCCGAATACATGCTTTTGTCCACCATCTAGCCCAACCTGGAAATATATATTCTTTTTTACCCCTCCCCAAGTCTATGCTTTTGCCCCCCGCTCCCAATATATCACCCCCACTGAAATATATACTTCATTTCCCCTGGAAAAGTGGTAGCAAACACCAATGAATGAAATTCTGTTTTCAAAAGGGAAAGATTGGAACAACTAGCTTTATTAAGGACTCTTCTTGTAAGAAGATATGAAAGACTTTCAGTTATAAATAATTCTCTTTCAAATTCATGTATTGGTACTTCCAACTGTCTGTCTATTGTGCCTTGATGAAACTCAGCAAAAAGACTTCATGGTGAAAATAATGAATGTGAAGGAGAGCAACTATTTAACTGAACACATTCTTCATACATCTCTGTTGGTTTTTAGATCTTCCTTTTCTTAAATATTATTTGAGAATTTTTATAATTCATTAGTCTTGTTTAGGAAAAGGAATTAGTCACCTCAATCTTGAAATTAAACTGTCAGCATCACTCCATTTTAGACCTGGCTCCTGCAATTTTTGGCTCTTCCCAAAGAGATTCCAAACCATGGACGAGCTTAAAGAGAGTGTGATGTGGTAGCTGATGGTGATCCCAAAAGGGAGTTTTGCAAACTGTTTTGATAAGTGGAAGAGATGCTGCGATAAGTTTGTGAAGTTTTAAGTGTTCTTTGAAGAGGACTTGCCCTAGGTTGGCTATTTTCTGATCAATATTAAATGGCTGTATACTTTCCTGACAAACCTCGTATTTTTCTCTTTCTTGACATCGTGCATTTTATATTTGGTATGTATTTCCTTATAGCTTAAAATTTTGTACACGTATCTATGGCATATATTTTGTGCTGGAGATAGTTATTTGTCTTTTAGTCATATATGCCTAAATGATAAGTTATTTCATTATATTTTTTGACACTTTCCATCATTAGAATTTTTTTTATATTGCTGTTGGCAACAAAACTTAGGTGTTTTCACCCGGAAGATTTTCTTCCATTTCTTTTTCTCTCATTTTCTTTTCTTTTCTTTTTCCTAAACTTTTGTTTTAGTTTTGGCTTTAGACCCAGTGTCCACCGTACATATGCACTGGTCACGCACTTCATTTGTGATTATCCTACGGGCTAGTTTTTGAAGGATTTCCACCTTTTTATTGTTTCTCTTTTCTTTCTATTATACTTAACACCTTATGTTTTCTCCTGTTACACTTGTAGTGGTTTCAAGGCAATGTGGAAGATTAATTCAATATTGCACTCGCAATATGAGAGATATCTGGCAAGGAACATAATTCTGAGAGGGACATAGCCTCGCCCCTGCAAGGGTCATAGGCTAGTTGTTCGGTTCGTTAACATAAGACAGGTGTTAAGTTTCTATATTGGTTGGATGAGTTAGTAATGCAAAAGAAGACATTGCATCGTTTATAGACTTTTATATTCTAGTATATTTTATTTCACTTTAGATCTTTAATCTTTTTAGGATCTTATGTGTGAGTCAGAAGCTGTTTCTGAGACTGCTGATTTATTCAATGCATTTTTTTACAAGTATCTTCTTTTTGTTGTTTATTCATGTATATTATATTCTTTTTCCTCAGCATTGATTGATTCCATAATTTTTTTCCTCTTCTTGATCTGGATAAGAAATATGCCAAGAATTTAAATGTTTTAATCTAATTCGTTTGAGTTATATTTTATCAAGTTAAAATATCAAGCTATTCGTTTATATTGCTTCAAAGTAAAAAAGCTGGTTAAACATCCTTTAAGTGCACTGATTCCATGATTTTTGCCAGGTGAAATAGTACGACAGAGTGGGCTTTTTAGCCTTTGTTGGCAACCAGTTTAGGAGACAGAAAACATTCCAAACTGGGAAAATCCAACTTCTTATCTACCATCATAAAAGACTGGAAACAGGCAGGGTTTGAAATGTGCTCCCGAATTTCTGGTGAAAATTCAATGGGCCTAGCAAGCTGGATGCGGATTATAATAAATTGCTCACTTCCCCACAACCTGTTGAGTACAAAGTGAACACACACTGTCTCAGCCAGAGTTTGAGGCAGGAGTGGCCCAAAAGTTAGCAGAACAGAGACATCCTGTTGATGAAAAGCAAATATTGTCATTGTTTTGTGGATATACTTTCAAAATTAGCATGTTCATTTATATAGTTCATGTAAGTTGATTTGTGCCATGAATCATCATTGTTTGCAGCAAGATTTAATGCCTAGATCTAAAATATTCTCAAAAAAAATCCTACTAGTTGAATTACGGACCTTAAGAACTCATTGGCATAAATGTGATGGTAAAAACTCTCAATGAAAGCACATCACATCTGAGCTTTAAGTTAAAAAATATCAACTCATTCTGAATTCCTTCAAAATCAGTGGACATTTTAGTCTTGATATTAGCATTTGAACTTAGCTAAACAATAAAATCTTTTGAAAAACCTGATCTATGAACAATGTGATCATATGAGTGGAATTTTGGTTGAAATATTGATTTGCAATGAAGCCATTGAGTATCAAAGTAGTAACTTCGTATGATAAAAAGATTGAGTAAATAATAATACCTATAGCTCAACAAACCATTTGCACAAGTCCAGACACAGAAGATTACTGAGCAGTGATTACTAAAAAGTGTTTGAAAAAAACAGCATAAATTCTGCTGGATATAAACTAAAGGATCAATTTAGGATAAACATACATTGCAGATTGAACCCCCCTCTACAAAAAACTATTTAAATGGGAAACTTAAGAAAAACAAAAGAAAAACCTTTTCTCCATCCTGGGGAGGAGTATGTGTTCAAAATTCTAAGTCTGTGCTATAAACAGTATGGTCTGTGCCAAGGGTTGATACATAGTGTCTAGTGAATGTAAAAATCCCCTAAACCTGACAATATAATTGAAACTTGTTGTCTCCGAGTTGGTGATGATTAATACTGCTAGAGAGTGATGTGCAGGTTCACATTTAGCTTGTAATGTAATAGCAGTAAATGAAGCAAATTAATGCCTTAAGTGACAAATCAAATTCTCAAAAATGCCAGTATCAATAAAAGGAAAAGTGTGTCCATTTATACTTATGCAAGCAGAAACAACTACTGGATGTGTTAATCGGCACATCCTACAATATAAATTATAGACTGTCAGTGAGTCTGCTATATATCATTTTCTTCTAAGTAATAGCAAAGTTATTGTATTTCCAAATATGTTTTGCTATGCAATAAATCACTCTAAAGCTATTTAAATTGCTCATTGTTATTTTGTTTTTTCTCTTTTTTGGCACACATATTCTCTAAATTTGGCTGCAGAATGAGTGATACTAGTAAGAATTATAAAATGGAATTAATTAAAAAGAAGATTATGTGTTGGTAGGCCAATATTCTGATGATGTCTGTGGCTGTGCAAAGATTTGCATAGCAACCTCTGTGTGAATGTTAAGAAAGTGGGAGGGTCATTGCATTGGAGCAATCCCACTCCCTCGACCTCCAAGGTTGTTTTCCAGTCGTACAATGAGATATCACTACTGGCAGCCATTTTGGCTGTAGGAGTTGCCAGAAAGGAGATAGTGTTTACCCGATCGGCCTTTGTGGCTTCATTCTTGATTTGTTTTTCTATCAGTAAGCTTTTCTCTGTTGGACTGCCTCATAGAACTAAAGGGCTGCATTTGCTCTGCTATATATCAATAGCTGGGGGGAAGAAGTTGGTTCATGTCTTTCCCAAGGGCATCAATGCAAAGTGTACATAAACAGTCTCAGCTTGTTCTCTGTGCTGGTAACCATTACACCACCCGCTCTTCCATATTGTAAAAACAAAATACTTTTCAGTGATTAACAGTGTGCATTGCCAAGAAATGACTGCAGATGATGCTGCTTAAGAAATTATGTTTATTCAAATTGGTTTAAACATTTCAATTTCTTAGGTGAATCCTGTGATAACAAAAAATATGCGTTTTGGCTGGAATATAAAATTATTAAATGCATCACTATTTTAAAAGACATTCATCACATTTGCACTTATTTCTTCTGCTTGTTTATTTGCTAAATCTCAAAATATGTATGTACAAGCATTCATGTATTTCTTGTATATTCATGTATGTTTGTGTATGCACGTATTTACTGCATATGCAAATAATTAAGAGTAGTTTTAACAAATATTCATACATAGATTTACTCATAGGAGAGCCAAATTCACACATCAAGATATATTTATGTGTGTATTTATATACAAATGTATTTGCATATTCAAATATATGTATATATATGTATGTTTATTTGTTTCACAAATGCATATGTATGTATATATGTATATATACATCCATCCATCCATCCATCCATCCATCCATATATATATATATATATATATATATATATATATATATATATATGTATGTATGTATGTATGTATGTATGTATGTATGTATGTATGTATACACAAAAGTATCTTGATGTATTCCTTCATTTATCATCAAAATAATCTAAGTGTGTTTTGAACTTTCACCTAATCAGTTCTTCCTCCTCTCTGTTTTAATCCTTTTTGTTTCTTTCACTGAATCATTGTTTGTTGTTCCCATTTTTTCTTAAGATTATTTTTTTTTAATTCTTTTGGAAAATACATCTAAACTTTGAACTCTTTGGTAAAGATGGAAAGATAGTGAGTTCCTGGAAATATAAACACCAAGTCTGGCTGCCAGGCAGGGCTAGAGCAAAACAAAAATCACATTGAAGGGGTAAAAATGTAAAGAAAGCGACAGTGAGAGAATAAGAAGCATTAGACATGGGGGGGGGATGAACAAAGTGGAGCGAAAACTGAATGTTGGCACTAGGAGAAGAAGGAAGATGAGACGAATATAAAAGATGTGAGGAATTAAGAGTAGAAAGAGGAAAAAGAAGAATATGAGAAGGAAAATAAATTAAAGAAAGAAGGAAAAGGAAAATGATGAAGGAAGATGAATAAAACCAGAAAAGAAAGTGAAAGAGAAAAATGAAGAGGAAGAAAAAGTGGAGATAGAAAAAGTAACATAAGGAGAAAATTGCCGGGGAGAATGAAAGAGACATGAATTGGAGAATGAAGTTGAAAGGCTGGTTATTTGAGTGTGGGAGAAGCTAAAGAAGTTGAGAATGATACAAAGCATTCAGTTCAGCATGTTTTAAGTGAGATAGGTAATATCAAGAGGAGTGGGAATTCATGTTGACTCATGTTAGTAATAGAGAAGAGACGGGTCTTGGTGTGTGGTGTTTGTGAAGTTGGGTGGATTGCTGGTAAATAAGGGTATATGGGGCCATCCGAGTTAGTTGTAGGGTCTGGAGTAAGCATCAATGATATTACACAGGGAAGTAATGGCCCACTTTGCAAAGATGCTTTCTTTTACTTTCACTTTCACTTTCATTTTCACTTTCCACTTCTTATATTTTCTGTTTACACTTTAGCAATTGTAGCCTTGTTTTTTTGTGAGATTTACCCATGTGATTTATCTACACAGTTGCTGTTAGGACTTTATAAGTTTATAGGCCCCTGGAAAAATACATGTCCCTGTGTTTCTTATTACTTGTCTATTTTCATTGACTCAGCACTGATGTGTGTACATCAATGGTTATTCCTTAGAAAATATAAGTAGATATAAAACTGAGCTTTGTCTTGTCTATCCTGAGAAAACCAACTGTTGAGCTTCCAATGAGAATATCACTTTAACACTCTCAAGACTGACAAATAAAGGTGCCCAATGTTTGAATTGTAATGTCCCAGTAGACTTCTAAAAGACATCTATGGAAATCCTGGCAATCATTAAAACCTTGGGATATATATGTTCCAGAAGTTTTGAAAGGGTTAACTTGCTATCAATCTACAGATGCAGTCATACTTGTTAGAATATAAGCATACATGTGCACAAGAATATTTTATATATATGTATGTATATATATATATATATATATATATATATATATATATATATATATATATATATATATATAGTCAAGAAAGCTTTACAGCTTTAAATACTAAAACACATCAAAAAATTTTTTTTTTGAAAATTGTTACTGTCATGTGTCACTTCAGTCACTTATTTCCCAATATCTGTCAATGCAATTTTTGTAATTTTTTCTATGTTTTCACCCTGTTTTACATATACTTTGTTTTTAAGGTACAATGTGTAGATTGTCTCTTATTTGGATCATCTGTTGTTTATCATGTAACCATTTCAGGGATTTAAAAAATAAAACAGATGAATTAACACAGCACCCAAGCAATGTTGATCAAACACCAACTCCCTTTCATGTATAATTTATGTCATATACATAGTTTGTCATTTTATATAAGGTTTTATGTGCATTGTATATTGATAATATTCAAAACTTTGTATCATTTATTGTTTGACACTGGGCTTACTTATGCAGGTCACCCAAAAATATATATATATAATATTTATTTATTTCTTAGTAAATACAGAGGAGGTTATTCATCGAAATCCCGATTGATGCGAGCAAATGCTTATTGTTATCAAAATTACTTGGTCTGAACATTTAATTCAAAATGAATTGATAATTATATGAAAACTAATCAATTCTTGAGAAAAAATTCATGCATATATTTGAATTTCTTCTGCCTTTGAACTATCATCATTCATTTTTGTCTTCTATATTCCTTCATCTTGATTTCTTACTGCTTTTTTCACAACTTGACTCTGGCCATAGATTTACAGCCATGAGTAAACAGTTTGGATCTGAATAATGAATAAACTCTTGATGAGACTCAAACTGATATCTCTTTGGCATAGGGAAACCTGGTTAAATGAATAGTTCGAAAAACTTTTGAAGTTTCTCCATTGTTTAAAGTGGTGGGTTGGAGATATTCTCTATCAGTAAACTTGTAATCTTCAAGTGGAAAAGTCCATTATCATGAACAGAGCTCCCAATGAGAACACTGTTCATTACATAAGTTGATATCTTTGATAATCATAATAATTTTCTATGGTATAAAATTGATTATAATAATGAATTTAATGACACAACAACAAAGTCATTACAATGAATGTAAATTTTTCCATTCTTTACATCCTCTGCTTGATGTCAAAAGACTGTTTGTTTCCCAAAGTAATCTCAATAAGTGAGTTCTTCTGCCCCCATATATATATATATGTATGTATATATATATGTGTGTGTGTGTGTGTGTGTGTGCGTGCGTGTGTTTGTGTGTGTGTGTGTGTGTGTGTATCTATATGTGCATGAATGTTATTACATGCTTTCCTAAATATTTTTGTCATAAGGTTATCACAAATTTTATAAGTACACAATCATGCTGTCTACTGGGGTTTTTCTTATTGAAGTATGAAAAAGTTAGCAGTAGACTTGTCACATTTAAAAAAGCCACAATATAAAGTCCTCGAGTACAAATCTGTACATATATTTGCAAACCTTCGATGTCATTTCATGAATGCTTACACACATGAACTTATCTGATGTTCTAACTTTTGTCCCGACAATTGTATCTTTTCTTCCTGCCTTTGATGTTGTCAACACAATGTTTTGGATGATTCATTCTTCAGTCCTCGCCAGGTGTATAATTCAAGGTGAACCTTTTTCTTTAGGAAAATAGAATTGTGGTTCTCAATATAGCAACTGGAACAATTTGTTTTCATCTCCACTAGATACTCAGACTCTTCTCAAAGTTATAGACAATTATCTGATGGTGTCCAGAATAAAATATCTGGGATCATGATCTTAGGATCTCTGCAATTGATTTTTGGTAATTCAAACAAAGAGATTAGAAAAGCCAGCAATAAAAATTAATTATTAGTTCACTTCACAATTAATTAAATGATTTATTGACGAAGACAAATGTAATTAAGAAATGGATACAGAGGAGATATATGTTCAAGATTTATTTTAACATTTCTTTTTTCTTCAGCGTAGAAAAATTGAAATTTAAAAAAAATGATGTTATTCATCTCTGATGAAATATCTTGTCAAGTCCAAGGGTAAATTGAATGCACAGTTAGTAACTGTCAATCAAACTGTCACCAAAACTGCCAAAATAGGCTTCTTCAGTTTTCAAATTAGTCTGGCTGGCTTTGCATGTAGGTAAGTATTACTTGCACGGGCCTCACTAATGGAGCTAGAGGGCTGAAAATTTAAATATTTTCTACTCTTTTTCTTCGTTTTTTGAAAAAAACTCCCCCTGAATAGAATTTCAGTTTAGGGTTTGATTTGCAATGCAAGTTTCTGCTAATTTGATTCTTTAGTTTGTGTCCCGCTGCATTCAATCTTTTTTTTTTAAATTCATATTTTTTTTAGTGATCACAACCCAACAAAAAGCACGAGGAGTAACTTTTTCATTGATAACCCCTTTTTGGATTTTTTTGATTGATCACCTCCAACAGAGCACACTGCCAAAAGACAATGGTATTGTGACAGTTTCTATTGAATGACTAACCAGACCTGTATGTCGCAAACTTTTGAAATCTTAATCAAACTAATGGGAGAAGACATAGGTTTGTTGATTGACAGTAAATGTATTCTCAGAATCAGATTTCAAAGCATATATGCACCCTCTAATCATATTAGTCTAGACTTGTATCACCTGTAGATTCATCTGGAGAAGTTACCAAAACGGAGAATATTTTGAGACCTGTAATTGTCCATATAAACTCTTGTAGTTCAAATGACAGAGCTGCTACCATGGTCAGATAAGCCTCCTGAGGTAAAAGGGATTAAAGTTCACATCTTGCAAGAGAGCTAATACTTCATTTCCAATCTGCACTGTTAACTAATGGTGTTAGAATAAAGGTCCAAGTTATCACAATGAAAAGCAGCTGGAATTGAGATGAAAGACTGAAGAGTCAAAAGGGAATTATGCTTACAAGCATGTTTTTCAGAGTTACCTCCATCTTTTATGAATTAGAAAATTGTTTGATAGACAAGGTTTTATAATTGCGCAAAATGTTCAATGTTCTGCTGAAAATTTTATGCTCTATTGCTTTTGTTTCCTATTGACTAAAGTGATATACATATATATATATATATATATATATATATATATATATATATATATATATATATATATGTAATTTAAACTAATTAAGAGGAAGTACTTATGTTTGTCTGCTTGCGCAAACAATATTTCCAAAAGTTCTCAATAAATTCTGATGAAATTTCGTGGAAGGATGGAGTATGGGCTAAGGAAGAATTGATTGGAATATTAAGTGGATTCTGGATTTATTTTTTTCATTATTGGGAGATTTTTCATACATAATCCAATATGTAGGAAACTGGAACTTACGGTTACCTCCTCTGCATTGTAACTTTATATTCACTGATTTTCATTCAGTTTTTTTATTTAGTGTATGTGCTTATACTTGTAGACATGCTTGATCAATACATACGTGTTTCTTTTTGAAAACTGAATAGTTTGATTTATTCAAATTCTGAGAGAGAATCAGAAAAATAGAGATGGGGGTTAGAAATAATCAAGAACCAAAGATAAAACCTCGAAGAAATGAAGGAAAAAGCAGCGCCAGAGTTACTTGGGGAGGGGCAAAAAAAGAAATAAGGGAGGGACAAGAATTGCTTTCTGAGTTGCCACTTGATTTATTATCTCTTTGCCACATCCACATTCCAGGCACCAAATTTGAAGGAATCTGCAGTCTTAATGGACAAAGAAAAACTCAATTCTCTTATAAGATTAACTACCACTAGTAGACATGTCTCTAATCAGGTTTGCATTCCGACAAATTCCACACACTGAGACACAAAGTAGAAGTCTGAAAATTGTCACTGACTCGTTTTATAAGGCTGTGATGATGGATAAAAATGATGATCGCAGAAGAGTTTTCCTACAACTAAATTTGTTGACATTAGTTCTCTCCCCTTGTTTTGTTTGAATCAGACTCTTTTTTTTTTTTAATTGTTCTTGTCATTAACCATTCTTCTCTCCTCTTAAACTCTCCAGTTGGTTGGCACTTGAAGCTGGTGACATCACTTTGAAATAGTCTTGAGTCCATTATCTGCTTGGATAGAATTAATTAATGGAGCGACGTAATAGTCATTTTGTTAACTTGTTATTTATATATTTGTTTATTCATTTATTTTTGTTGTGTTTGCCCAGTCATTTTTTTTGTTTTTGTTTTTGGAAGGATTTTCAATTTGAGGTTTTGTGATTCTTTTTATTTCATGGCTTTGTGGATTGGGTGAGGGGATTGCTTTGTAAGTTTAGATGTAAGCATAAGTTTACTTTTATTATTATTTGTGCATTTATGGGTTGATTTGAATAGAGTTAAAGTGAGATAGAAGGAGAAAGAGATTGGGAAAAATACAAGGGAAATGAAAAAGATTGGAATCAGATGAAAAATATTGAAATAAGAAAGAGAAAAAGAGAGATTGGAAGATGAAGACTGGAAATAGAAGAAAAGAAATCAGAAAGACAATTCCAAAGAATGAAAAAATAAGAGAGAAAAAAAAATCAATGCAAAGGGAAGAAGGAGAAAGATATTTGGAGGAGAGAAAGAGTGGAAAGGGAAAAGAAGAAGACAGTGATGGGAGAGAAGAATAGCATGAAATGAAAGAGAAACAAAAAGGAGAAAATGAAAAAAATATTAGGAAAAGGAGGAAGAGGGAAAAAAGGTCTAAGAGCGATTGGAAGAATTAAAAAAAGACATTCAAAGAAAAGGGAAATTATGTGCCTGAATGAGAATGAAAACATTAGAAACAAAGGAAATTGAGGGAGGAAGATATGAAGAAAAAAGTGTGAAATGTGAAGGAGAAAAAGATTGAAGAGAAGGAAAAGGTTTGAGATAGTAAGAGAATAAAGACAGAAAAAAAGGAAAAACAAACCTAGTGAAGACGGATGAAAGAAGAAGAAAAAGGAAAAGAAGAAAATCATGAAATATCAAAAACAAAGATATTGCATAAGGAATATTGAAGAGGAAGGAGACACAGTGAAAGTAGAAATGAATGATGAAAGGCCTCCATTCAGTCCCTCGAGGGACCATGCCTGGGCAAAGTATATGGAGATCCTAGAATGCCCGATTGTCAGAATCTCCCTTTCAGCCTTGCTAAGAGCAATACATATGGCATCAGTTTGGCTGCAGGAGCTGCCAGAAGGACATCAAATTGGATGGCTCCACTCCCCTGTTTTAAATCAGACGTCCTTATTTTAGCCTTATCAAAACTAGAAATCCAAAACCGCCCATAGATTTTATCCATAGCTGATGGAGAAGAGATGGATCCATGCCTCCCCCAAGAGCATTAGTGCGAAGAGAACATAAATTACTGCCATACCAATTGCACCTCAAAAAGTAGAAAAGAGAGAATATCAATTGAGACGAAAAAAAAGAATGAAAATAGCTGATTTTAAACAAGTGAAGAAAGAAAAAAATGAATGAAAATTGACGAATAAATTTGATGGGAACATTTAAAAACAGAAATTGAAAAAAAATTGTTGATGTGGAATAAAGAGAGAAAAATAGCTAGATGATACTGGAAAACAATAAAAATAAAGAAGAAAGAATGAAGAAAGAAAGCAAAGACAAAAAGAAAAATATAAAAAGAAGGAATCAGATGAGGATTTTTATAAAATAAAGCAACCTTTTCAAAAAAAAAAGAAAGGAAGTGAACAAACATTTCAGCTAAATAAATTCCTCTCACTTTTCAATTTCATAGCTGAGTTATGCCCGAATGCCAACCGTAGATTCTCCCAAAACAATGAAAAGAAAATATAATCGAATACAAATTAGAGGCAGATTGGATGAGCATTGACTGTTTTGCCCCATTTTAAAACCCATAAAATGCAAATTTATAAACTTGCTGACAAAGACAACATTCGAAAGAGCATGATAAAGAATTAATTGTTCTTTGCCTTTTGCCCAACTACAAATTATTAAGATCTGCCATTGGCTGTCACAAATGTAAATCAAAATGAATTCATCCAAAAAGACTTACAACAAAAATACCAGCAAGTACATTTTTCTCTCGTGTTTATGCTATTTATTTGTCTTCCCTTGAGGGTAGAATGTGACACAAGGTCAAGTAAAAAGTGGGGCTCTAATTTGGCTCATTTAGGGGAAAACAAAAAATTATCTAGTTTCCTTGATTATATGCATATGGGAACTATTTGGTTAAGGTAGGGTAAAGGGCTTGATTTGCCTGAAAATTTACAAGGTTTTGCTCAGATATGAGGAGGGGGGCATTTTCCCTTGCTGAACCCCTGGCTTGTACATTTATGTCCTTTGTGATACCTCAGGCATCAGGAAATGAGCCTGATCATATGCTGTAACTGACATGATTTTTATACCAGGCTGGCCAAGCATTTGAACAAGGGGCTTAGCAGAACTAGTATTACACTTGGAAAGATGAAACATCTCCAAGTTGATGTGTGGTTGTGCAAACACTGAACACTTTCATTTATTGGCAATTAGCCACAATGATGGAAGTGTTTATTGCAACCAGCCTTTGACTTTCAAACGTGTGTCCAGAATCAGGTATGTTGCAGTTTAATTTGTGAAGTTTGTTAATTAGTTTGTTGGTATTTGGTTTAGATTTTGATGTTGGAGCAACTATTCATCTCAGTCTTAATTTGTTTCTCAAGCGATTATTACAGTACATGCAAAAGTCGCCCAGACTAGTTTCACTATCAGCCAGTTTCTCCTCTTGGAAAAAATTCTCATACTTTCTTGCTTCAATTTTTCTCTTTCTGAAGGAAGTTGAAGATCATTCATGTATTGTCCTACTGTAAAACTTTTGTTGATTTATGTAGCATGTTGTGATCACTTATAAGTGACAAAAAGAATATCTATATCATAAGGTTTATGCAAAAGTTCCCAGCAATATCTTTGGCATAATGTTTGGGAAATCTTTCTAAAATTTTATAAGCTAAATTTACATAGTTTTAAGATCATTTAAAAGAAATGGCTCATTTGATACTCTACTGTTCATCAGCAATAACTCGTTTGGATTGAATGTCTTTATTCATGTTCAGATTTACTTCTTAAGGATGGTGTATTTTTTAGTTAAAAAAAAATGAATGAAACTCTCCTATGAATTTTGTGGAAGAAGCCATTTTTTATTCCCTTACTAAAAATGTGTTTTTCCTTATCCCAGTTATTTGCAAACAAAAATTGATAATTTTGATGGAATAATGTCTTGATTGATTATATCACTATATTTCTTTTTATGATTTTATAGAATTATATCATTCTGCTTACGTTTCCTCATGTTCCAATGCAAAGATGGAAAAACAGGGAGGAAAAAGTCAGCATTGATGAAATTTGGCATTCATAGAATCGTTTGGACAAACATACTTTTTTTTTTATGTTTTGCTTCCGTCCTCTCTGCTTTTATAACAGTCGTGCAGATACATTTTTTTTCCTTTGCCTAATTTGAAATTAGTTTTCCTTTTCGTTTTTGAGTTACTGACCTAGTTTCATAAATTAACCTGTTCTCTGCCACGGCAGATGAGATAACTCGTCTTATGAAAGCGCGTTATTCTTTCACAAGATGGCTGCATCTTCTTACGCAAACAAAGCACATTTGCATATTTACTTTAGTCGTATGACAATTAGTGGATGAAGACTTCTTTTTCTAATCAATCTTTTAATGAGAAAAAAACTGGCACGGAGGTTACAACGTTGGAAAATCTACTCGGCAGTGAATAGGTTAAATAATAAGCATGTTTTTTTTCTCTCTGATAACTGCAAAAGTAGCTGTAGCCTCTTGGCAGACAATCATTTGTCAAGTGAAAACCAGGTTGAATTCTCAAAGTCATTTTTTTGTTTTATACATGCTCTTTTTTTTCGCTTCCTTACAAGTTAGCAATCTGTGAAAGATGGATGCTGAATTATCAAATATTAAACCAACATATTTCGAGCAATATTTTTGTTGTAGGTTAGAGTTATATATTTATGTCTTTGTTTTTTCCGTAAAAAATTGATAATAAGGTCAAAAGTATTATAAATTCTAATTTTACCAAGCTTCATATCATGGATACACAATTTTAAAAACATTTTTCAGTCACTATTTTCTTTTGTCTAATAGAAAAAAGATATCTGAAACTACTTGTATGAATTTTCATAATCGGGAAACTCCACATATTTTTTTTTTTACGTTTATACTTTTCACTTTGACAGTGTTTACTATTGATATTTGCCACTGAATCACCTGCACTGGCAAGTAAAAGGATTATTTAAAAAATGAATTGTTGTATGAAATAAATGCTTGAAATAATTCTTGACCACTGACAATCCCTTTCTTATAGATTTTAATACATTTCTAAAGTAAAATGATTTTCAAGTACTTATATAGTAGACATTAACTTATGATACTTATAATAGCCCTATTCTTATAAGAAACACTTGTATTTGTTCATGGCCATAACAATTTCTTCCTGATTATTAATGCATGTCTTTATATAAATCAGTCACAACATATTTCTATTGTGAAAGTTTTTCATGATACATATAATATCCTTTTCCTCTCAGTAATGCTTGGCATAATTCTTGACCACTGATAATACCTTTTACCTCCATTTTCAGTGCACAACATTGAAATTGAAATTGCTTGAACAAATCTTGGTTGAGAATATGTTAAAATTTGGTGATTAATAATCAATTTTTCCATACCACTTGGAATCTCTGATCTATTATTGCAGAAAATAACAGAAGCTACATGGGAAATGAGAGCACTAAAGTAAGCTGATACAAACAGTGATAAGAAAGTTGACACCTTGTCTACTTATATTGGGCTCAAATATAATCAGTGCTAAAATACAACAGTGATTATTCTTTCATTTTTTACCGACTACCAAAATTTGCTGTGTCCTGATAAACATGATCATTAGAGTGAATGAAAGTTTTGCTGTACTTCTTTAAAAAATCCTTCTTATGATATCTTGGATGACATAAATAGCTTGTACTTATATATGGAATAAAGTTCATTTCAATTTAAGCAACTTTCATAAATTAGCTGTTACGTTTGAGCAATTTTTTTTGAACAAGTTACATCTTATGTTTTCTTAAGGCTTTCTCAATAGATAATAGTCCTTTCTTAACGGTTGCTAAAATCAATTTCTACTTCAATCAGTGATTTTTTAATGGTTTCCTCCAATAGATATGGTAGAAATTTTTAAGATGCTCGTTTTAAATACAGACGAATTTAAAAAATAACCAAAGATAATTTTTACAGTGTGGTTAAGAAGTAAAATATTAACCAAGGTTTTTTTCTTTTTCTTTTCTTTGTTAACTTTCTATTGTAATTTATAAACAATGCTGATGACCCTGGAAGCTGACATAGTTTGCTCAAACATTAAACAAACATTCATTTTGTCCAAAATGCAAATCTGTTTGCCATTTAAGGGGCATTTGGCATAAATAAGTGAAAGTAATGCAATAAACACCACCAAATTAGTCTCTGTAGTATAAAGAATTGTACATAACAAATAACCCACAAGGCAAAGATGGCCTGATTGATTGGAACTCTTTTATGTGAAAAGATAAGAAAAGAAGAGAGGAAAAATGGGAAAAATAAGACAAACATTCACTATCATTGACATAGCATGGAAAAATACTTGAAATGTGAAATGAATAGAATAAGAAAAATAAAGATCTGAACAAGATGATGAGGATGAGACATTATCACTTTATTTGAGTGAATAAAAGTAGGTAAAAAGGAGATGAAAGGATTATTTTTCTTTTTAGTGTTAAAAGAAATGGTAATGGCCATGATTGGTATCAAAACCATCATCGAGAAGTTTGTTTGTGATTCATAAAAGAATATAAAAAATAATCATTAAGCCTTTTAAAAAATCAAGAATGTATTAACATGTACATCTTATTTTGACCAGCCTTAGCATGCTAAGCATTTTAGTAATTTACCAAATAAAATTCTGCTTATTACTGTAAATCCTTTTGAAGGAATATATCTACACATAGTTACATACCTCTCAAAGCATACGTGCATGGAGTTCTCTAATTATTGTTGAATGATCGAGAAACAAGCTTTCTCTCTTGATAATATTTTGATGTTTATTCACATCATCCTCTGAAGAATTAGTCAAATATTATCCGCAAGTACTTTTTTAAAAGTATCTTTTATCCATAATAATCTAGAATTTTTTTTATGGGGTAAGATTTTTAAAGGGCTTGTATTAATTGATATCTGTTTATATATCTATCTATATCAGGCCCATGCCAGGAATAAATTCTTAGGGTAGGCAGCCAGTCAACCTTCATGAAGGAAATTGTTAACAAAAGCTTTTACCCACCATAAATCCAGGGCTGCTCGAACCACAGGAGCAGAGTGGGCAGCTATGAATGAAAGTGTAAGACATACTGAATCAAGTATTCATTTCTAATCAGCAACTGAATAAACATTTTTAATGACTGCAAAAATATTTTCTTTATACTTTAAAAGTAGAAAAAATCACCTCCCCACTCCAACTTTATCTGTAGAGTAGCAAAGATCTGTGTCTTGTATGATCCATTACCTCTCACTTAATAAAACAAACGAACTGTCATCTGTATTGTCTTTTGATCCTTCGACTGAAAACCACTAACTGGGTAAGATTGGTGAACCATAGAATATGACAAATTGTTCTTGCATGAACCTGGTTAAAACATTAGGTGTTCCATTACGGGCAACACAGTGTTGCCAAATTAATCCTTTTTAGCTAGATCTGGCTGATTTTTTCCAATTTATCCTATAAAAATCTACAATAGATGAAAATCTGGCCAATTTTTCAAAATAATTAGTAATGTTAATGAAAGTTAATGTTTTAGAAATCTCTGTTATTTTACTTGAACTTTTAATGACTATATAAAACTCTTTTATCAATAAAGTAGGCTGGAAATGAAAAACTTCAGCTGATTTTACTTATTTTCAGATATAAGTTAAATGATCTTTCTAAAAAGCTGCACTCCTAATGTATAATTCTTCAGGGATTCATCTTTTCACAAAGTAAACATCTTTTGGATCTATTTGATATTCATTGAGATTTTATATAATTGAATGGAAAATGAGGGTTTCTTACATCAAATAAAATTTCCGCATCTTTTTTATGAGTAAATTCATTAATCAATGAATAAATACTGCAAGATTTATTGAATTCTATTAATTAGTTAATTTTTTTTCACTTTGCTTATTATGAAAACTATTGTTGGAAGTTTACATGCTTTGTCAAAGTGTTTCAGAAACTCAACAAACTTGATGTTTGTTACACTAGAATCTAAAATTGGGCCTGATATTTTTCAATAGATAGATTTTCCAAATTTTTCACAAAAAACTCTTTGATTATATGAATTAAAATATTCCTTATTTTATTAAGATATTCCTTATTCTCTTTCGAAAGAAAGAAGGAAGAAAGCTTGATCAAATTAAATTTTATACTTGTTGAGTTAAATTACCTTTTTTTATCAAGTTAAATCTCTTTTAAACTGTGGCCCATAATTTTCTACGAAAACTGTAATCATAATCCAAAGCAAAGTCAATTTTCAGACCTCAGAATATTCTAGTTGAACCCACAAAACTTCATGGGTGTTGACAACTCATGTCCCTCTGCTCTTCCCAAATCAAATACCTGTGTCATCGCATTCTCATCCTTATCCTTTCCAATCTATGTAGCTGGTCCATGCTTTTATTTACATGTTATGCAAACATGCATTAGTTTCATATGCGAATACATCCTTTACCATCAGTAAACTACCCAACATTTTTTTGCTGCCCACTCCCTTCTTACCCTCTAATTAAAAGACTGGACTTCCCTTTTCCCCTCTCTCTTCCTATCCTTCCAGCAAACTACCTTTTCTTTACTCTATTATTTCCTTCTAAGTAAAAGAAGGAATATTCTAAATACTATTGATGATATTTCAAATAAAATAACATTGGACTGAAGTGACGAGGTCTTACTACATGGGAACAGCCCAATACTGATATGAGGTTTTACTTATTGAAATAATCAGGTCTTACAGCATGTGAATATTCCAATGATAATTACATTGGACTGAAAAATGAAGGTGTTACTATATGAGAATTGCTCAACTGAAATTGATGACTACGTTTATGAAAATAACTAAATGATGATATAATATCATTATTATCATCATCAGCCTTTAATCGTCTGTTGTTGGACATAAATCTTCCTGAAGATATGCCAGAGGTCTTGATCAAGGGGTATCACAGTGCCAAAATCTCTCCTGTCTGAATTATCACTCCATTTAATCATTCTTTTTCCTCAAAATGTTTGTTGCACATGATACTGGTTTTACTGAAGTTCATGTGAAACCTACTTTCTTGCTTTCTTGATTCAGTTTGTCTGGAGTTTATCAAGGTTCTTGGCAAAGAGAACAAAGTCATCAGCAAATCTTATTTTACTTAGGTTTTTGCCATCCATTCTAATTCCTTTATTTGTCCAATCTAAATTTCAAATGATCATTTTCGAACAGTCTGTGAAGAGTTGGGTTAGCTGGTGTCACCTTGTCTCACTGCTTTTTCAAGCTGGAAGGGCTCAGAGTCTTAATGTGACCTGATAAAGGAACTGGTTGGTTGATATGTTGCAGAACTCTGACATATGCAGGGTTCACTCCTTGTTGTATGATTGCATCAATGACCTTGGAGATTTCCACTGAGATGAAGGCCAATTTGAAGTCAACAAATGCTACAGCAAGTGGCATTCTGTATACTGCTGCTTTCTCTCTCATTTTATTTAACAAATGGAGAAATTATGTAGATTGTGTAAAGATATACTGATTTTATAGATTAAGGTACCACTTATTTTATTTTAGAAATTACTTATTTCATTTCAAATATTTCTCATCTTATAACCATATTTTTTCAAAATATTACTTATTTCATTTAAGATATTTTCAATTTTATTTAGTGGAAAAGGGAGAAAATAATTTAGGTAGTTTACACACGGGGTATGTAGAGTGAAAAGGAGAAAGGGAAATTTTTTTATATTAAGAGTGTAGGAAGAGAAAGAAGGGGGAAATGAAAGCTGCATATTAAGAGTGTAGGAAGGGGGAGGCCAGAGAAGAAAGTTTGGTAGTTCATTGAGGGGGGTAAAAAAAATTTTGCAAATGGATCTAAACCATGTTGGTATAACATTTACATAAAATCATGGACAAGCAACAAAAATTAGAATGGATTAGGGAGAGAATAAGAATATAAATGCATAGGGTGAGAGAAGTTCAGAAACATGAGATAATGGGTATTCTTAGTTGTCAACAAACAAGGTCTTGGTCACTAGAATGTTCATTTTTGAAAGAAATTAAAAGAGGTTAGGTATTGCATGTCAACAATCAAAGCTGGATTAGTGGACAAGTGAATAGAATACATAAGAAAAATAATACAAAAGTTTTGGTTTACTTATCCAGTCTTGACCTCTTGTGATGGTGAGGCCCACAGGTTACTTTTAACTGTAGAAGAAAACATTCCTTTTTCTTTTTACCTTGCTAAAGTGTACTACGCTCGAACCCAGCTTGAAATAGCAAGAATTCATCATAGGGATGCTCAGATTTTGAAAAAGCATATAAGGGCTCAAACTAAGGGACCAATTTAGTATAAACATACATTTGAAGCTGAAACCCCCACTAAAACCTCCTTTTGGTGGGAAATTTTCATAAATTTGAGTGTATGTGTAGAATTCCAAGTTTCAACTATGAACAAATAGGACTGGGTGAACTCCAGTTCTATAGATACATAGATACAGAGATAGATACATATGAATGTCAGAACACATGAGTAACCTAAGCCCAGCAACACTATTTAAACCAGTTTTGTGGGTAGCGGTAAAAAACAGTAAAAAGACATTGTTTCAGACATGGTTTGAAGCAGCTTTCCACGGCATCTAAACTAATTATCATTACACGTGATACATATTTTGAGGTTAAAAGACATGCCTTACCAAGATGGAAAAACAAACCATTTACTGAATTATACAATGAATTTAGTGTATGAAGTCATAACTGTACAATGAATTGTAAATTTTTTAATTTCATATTCGACAATTAACCTTTTTAATTTTAGTCATGGCAAAAGAAAAAGGAAGTAAATTGTTGTTATCTTATTTAATTAGTTCACGCCTACCACTTTCAAAACTTATTGACATTTCATTACAGTCATATCAAATAATAAAGAAAATGTTAAATATTTCTTGAATAGGAAAAGAATTGATGACATTTTAATGATAAATTGGGAATTTTGGTGGTCAGATAGTCGTTGACTCAGCTTTGTTAAATTTAGTTTTTTATTTTGAAAACAAAATGGACTCATGATCTTTTATACTGTAAACAACCACCGGCTAAGTTTCCCTTGTATCAGAAAAAATGTGGCCATATGAATAAATTTGAAATTCACCTGTTGATAAGTCTTTGCAGTCAAATTAGCTTGAAATCATCTCAGACAGATGGGCTACATGGATAGTGAGTTCAAATTTTGTCCAAGGCTGTGTTGCTTATTTGATGGTTGGTGTATATAAATGAATCAGAGCAGTGAGCTGAAAAGCAACAAAGATAAGACAGAAGAAAATATAGTAAAAAAATTGCATTGAATCAAGATGATTCATTGACGAGATCTGGATAAATTAAAACCTTTTTTCATAAATAAGTCGGTATCTTTTGGTTTTTCTACCCCCTTCTAACTTTTTTTTTTGTTTTTATAGATATTTCTTTTTTCTGTTTCTTTTTTACTCAATTTCTCCAATTTTTAAGACAGTATTTTGAAATTGTTCCTTCTTTTCCTTGTTTATGGTTTTTTGTCTGTCCCTTCCTTATTCATATGTGTGTATATTCATGTATAACTACCCGTATTCATATATATATATATATATATATATATATATATATATATATATATATATATATATATATATATATTTAGAGAGAAGGGTTATCATAAAGATGAAGATTCTAAAGAAAGTTGTGGCTTGCAATGAAAACATGACTGAAAAAGGAAACAAATTATGAGATATTTCCATTTTCTTTTGAAAATAAAAATGATAAGGAATAAACTTGTCACATTATGTAAAACCATCCATACCTACTCTTGTTCCTTTCAACAAATATTTATAATCATTAGGATTGTTTTTTAGTAAAGTTTACACCTTTCTAATCCAGCACTCTGCAATCTAGTAAATCCCATGGTTCAGCACATTTGAAATCTGATGCCATTAGTTTGTAGATCTGATACTAAAATTCTTTGATTCCATTTCAAATCATCGTCTGAATCATAATTTAGCAGTTCATAAACAGACATTAAACTGAATGTACAGAAACTTATTGTATGAAACCAAATCAAAAAAACTTTAAATCCAACAACTTTTGATGTTTATTCTTGCATGAATTTCAGAGATATATTTTTCAGTTTTTTTCTGAATCTTATAATTTCTTATTTGTTGTAACCAATTAGAAAGTATAAGCAGGCATCAATAATTTTCATCAATTATAATATAACTTATAATAAATAAATAACATTATAAACATATCGCTCTATATTTCACACTATCAGAAAAAATTCTGTTTTCAGGCATTTTCTATGGTTCAGCAATGGTCAGATTCCAAAGTAGATGGTTTTAACTACAACAGTATCAAATATTTCAGATTGAACCTTTATTTTAGTTCAGAAATTACTAAGATACACAGTTCACATGTACACATACATGCAAGTCAGAATGTACAGATGAACTAACAAGAGAAGATACTTAATCATCATCATAATAATAAAAATGATATATATTACTATAACACTAACAAAAGCAGTATAGTTTTACTGTTATAACTTTAAGGCTCTTAGATATTAGCCACAAGGAGAGCAGCTTTAGTTAAGCAAAAAATATCCCCATTGAAGACTGGCTTTTTACAGCTTTTGACAAGAAAAAGAGGATTCTAGTTCTCGATTTTTTATTTTTTTAATGTAGTATCTTGACTTTCCTATCATTTCCACAATATCCTCCAAGTTATTTATTCTATGATTTTCTTATTTTTTGCATTTTTTGTATTTTTCTTCCATCTCTTCTCTTTTTTTTTTTAAATTCTTTCTCGCTATTTTTTGTCCTTTCTTTTTATTTTTGTTTCTTCAAAACCTTTCATTCATTTTCACCTTTTTCTCTCTTTTATTTGCTAGTCTTTTCATTTAAATTTCTTTTTTTTTCTATTTCCGATTTTTTTAAATTTATTTTTTTATTCATTTTAAACTTATCCTTGCTTTTCTTCTCTGTGATCGTTTTCTTCCTTTTTTTTCCCGAATCTTTCATTTTTATCCATGGATTGTTTTTCTTCTTCAAACACTTCCTGAAGATCTTTTTTGATGTCTCTATCTCACATCACTATTTTTTTTCCACTCTCTTTCAGATGTTTTTTCTCTTCATTCTCTTCTCAATTTCTTTTTCTCTTTTTCTCTTTTGGAGAATTTCATTTATTTTCTGAATGATTTTCATTCATTGTTTCTTTTCTAATTGTTTTGCCTTCCATTTTTTCCTTTTTTTTGTCTTGACTAAATATTTTTTGTATTCGTTTTTCATTCTTTCATTTCTATATTTTTTTTTTCTCCTTCTCTGTTACTTTCAGTATATTTTTCCTTTTTTTCAATTTTTTCTTCATAGCAATCTTACTTTTTTCTCCTTCTATCCGTCATTTTATGTTTTTCTGCTGTTCTCACTTTCTCTCTCTCTCTCTCTCTCTCTCTCTCTCTCTCTCTCTCTCTCTCTCTCTCTCTCTCTCTCTCTCTCTCTCTCTCTCTCTCTCTCTCTCTCTCTCTCTCTCTCTCTCTCTCCAATAATTTGTGCTTTTCAGGACATTTTTTCTTTTTTTTGTAATATCAAAGTTTATTTTTCTGTTAGCAGTTGTTTAGCAGGGTAGTTTAAAACATTTACATCAATTCCCATTGTAGAATGCATACATGTAAGATCATCAATAAGTCCGTAGCCAAATAATGAATTTTTCTAAACTTCTTTGGCAATGAACTTAATTCAATGGTGAATATCAATCACAAACCAAAACTGTCTACTAAAATGTCAATGTAGGTTTCTTCAGTTTTTAAGCTGGTTTGGCTGGCTCACTATGTATACAAGTATCACTCATACAGGCCATATCCATGGAGCCGGGGGTCTGGATTTAAACATTAACTCCTTTCTTAAGTTTTGTTTTGTTTTTTAAAAATTCTCCCCCACCCCTTAAAAAGGTTTTTAGTGAGGGGTTCAATTTGCAATGTAGGTTTTTGCTAAATCGATCCCTTTGTTTGTGTTCTCATGCTTGTTTTTTTGTGAATTCAGACTCCTTTCAGTGATTACTGCCGAACAAAAAGTGAGAGAACTAACATTCATTGATCACCCCATAAAAAAATTTTTGATTAATCAACCCTATGACATGCTGCCAAAAGATGTTCATCACTTAAATTAAGTGACTAACCAGACCTGACATTTTCTTTCTTTTTCTCTGAATTTTCAAATGCTTTCCCTTCTTCTCATTCCCACATCTTTTCTTTCCTCTCTTTTTTCTCTTTTTCTGCTCTTCCTTTCTATCTTTTTCTTTCCTTCTTTCAACCCTCACATCTTTTTTATTTTTCTCCTTTCAATTTTCTTTTTCCTTCCTTTCTTCCATCTTTCTTTCTTCTCTCATCTTTCTTTTTTCTCTCTCCTTCTCTCATCACTCTTTTGACTCTTTCCTTTTTCCTCTCTTCCTTTATATTTCTTCTTTTTTTTCACTCTTTTTCTCATTACTTTTCTGTATTCACTGTACCTCACTTCCTTTATTCTTGTTGACTTTTCCATTTTTTCTTCTGACAATCTTATTTTGCATCAAGTATTGTTTTAAAACTTGACCAGAGTATTATATCACAACTTTTTTTTTCTATATTTCTTTCTCTCTCTCTTTCTTTCTTTCCTACTTCTTTTTACAGCTTTGTCTCTTCTTTCTCTCATCTTTAGTCTTTCATTCTACTTATAAAATGGATTACTCTTGCTATAGTCTGGGTTTAGTCATTTTCAGGTGTTTATTTGTCAGTTGTTCTTATGTCTAAAAAAAAGATTAAAGACAAATATTGAAGAAAAAAGTATTACAATTCTAATACTTTTCATCTCATAAATTTTTTGTAAAATATTTTACTCTCTCACTGTATATTTTTACATATATTTATATGACTTTTTTGTTCAGACTTCTGTTTTAGCCTGGATTCTCTCCCTTTGTATTTTATCTAAGTTTTTTCACATCCTATTTTTTTTTTACAAAATATTTTTCCATGTATTTTGTGTACCGCTTTTCTAGTTTTGTTTTAATTTTTTTTTATCTAATTTTGATATTTTTTTGCTTGTTCTTTTCCTTTTGTTTCCTTTCTTTCCTTGATGATTTTTTTTATAGATTTTTCTCCCTCTATCATATTTCATCTTTTCTCTATCGTTTCTTGTTTTAATATAATCCGCATGTTCTTGGAGGGATTTGTGCAACGGTAGCTGCATCAGCCAGCACAGCACTCACTATACATTTTACCATTGTATATATCATCCCCCAGAACCTTTCCCATCTTCTTTATACATTCTCAGTAGAAGATTTGACATATGTCACAGCCTGACAAGCACCTCCATTGGACAGGTAGACAACAACACGTCAAGATGACAATATCATTCATCACTCTCGAAAAGGGAATAAACTCAAGTTTTGTCATTTGCTTTTTTACCTTCCATGTTTTTTAAAAAAATAAACTATCTTTCTCATTTTCTAGTATTTTTTTCTTCTTTGTTTATTTAACATTCTCTACGATTCTCATTCATTTTCTCTATTTTGGTATTTTTCTCCTTCACTTTCTTCTCTTCTCTTTCTTTTTACTTTTTCTTTTTTCTCTTCTTCTTTTTTCTTCACTTTCTTTTTACTTTTCTTTCTTTCACTTTCTTTTTACTTTTCTTTCTTTCACTTTCTTTTTACTTTTCTTTCTTTCACTTTCTTTTTACTTTTCTTTCTTTCACTTTCTTTATACTTTTTTCCTCACTTTCCTCATACCTTTTTCTCTCATTTTAAACATTTTTTTATCACTTCTTTATACTTTTTTCTTTTACTTGCTTTATATTTTTTTTCTTAATTTATACCTTTTCTTTTTTATCTCATTCTTTTTAGTTTTTCCTTCACTTTGTTTATACTTTTTTCACTTTATACCTTTTTTCTTCATTTTTTTTATACCTTTTTCTTCACTTTATCCTCTTTCTTCTTCTTTTATACTCTTTGCTCCACTTTTTTCTTTCATTTTTTTTTACATACTTTTTTCTTCCAATTTTTTTTTGCTTTTTCTCCCTTCACTTTCCTTATACCTTTTTCTTTCACTTCTTTAATAATCTTTTTATTGATTTACACCTTTTCTTTTTTCTTTGCTTTCTTCATGTAGTTCTCTTCACTCCCTTTGTACTTTTTTTCTTCCACTTTACACCTCTTTTCTTCACTTTCTTTCTAACTTTTTCTTTACTTTATAATGTTTTTTTTCTCTTTCTTTATACTTTTTTCCTTCTCTTTATACCTTTTTTATTCAAATCATACATTTTTCCTTCTCTTTTTTCTACTTTTATCCTTCACTTTCTTTATACCGTTTTTCTTCTCTTTCTTTTTACCTTTTCTCTCACTTTATACCTTTTTCCTTTGCTTTATCCATCTTTTTTCCCTTTAATTTTTTTAATCTTTTTCTCCTTCAATTCCTTTGAAATCTTTTTTCCTTCACTTTACACCTCTTTCCTTCACTTCCTTTTTACCTTTCTTTCCTTCAATTTCTTTATCTTTTTTTTCCACTTTATACTTTTTACCTCAACTTTTTTCATACATTTTCTTCTGCTCTTTCTATACGACCTTTCTTTTTCCTTCACTTTCTTTACACTTATTCTCATTACATTTCTCTCTATTTCTCCCAATTTTTCATCTCATTTTTGGTTTTTCTTCTTCGTATTTTTTTTGTGTATTTTTTCATGATTTCATTCAACTTTGAGCCACTTTGAGCTCCTTCTGGATATTATTGTTTTGCTTCATCAAAAAAGTAATTTTTTTTTCTCCGACAATCATTCGAATGGGCAATATATTGGTGCATAGAAAACTAATACACAGAACTAGCACCATAAATTCTTTGACTTGAAAAAATTGGCAAATCTACATAAATGAACAAAAAAATCAATGTTGGTGGATGGGCAAGAAAAACTCTGCCATGAGATTTAAAAAAAAAATTCCTTTTACCTACGAATATTGCCTCTGAGTTTGCTTTGTATTTCAGTGTTTTATTTTTAAATTAAAGTAAAGTGCAGTTGTTTTTACAAATCACATGTGGTTTCCCAAGTCTCAGTCCCCCAAAAAAAAGAAAAAAAAAAAGAGATGTTTGGGGTCACATTGAAGGGAGCTTACATTTTGATTCAATGTAGATATGTAAACCTCTGCTCAACTTTGAACCTCTCTATTACTTTCTTTCTCAAAATATATTCTTCAAACTTTGAGTAGAAAAAAAAAGAAAAAAGAAAAGCAAAAACTTTTTTTCCCTTAGGGATGAAAGTAAAAAAAAAAATTTTAAACATATAAGAAGAAGAAAATAAATTGCATGAATATAAAAATATAAATTCAGAACTTGAAAAAGTGTTGTAGGATATTAAGATGGTGGCAGTGGTTGGAAAGACATTGTTGAAAGAAATTTGAAGAAAAACATGGAAGTTAAAATGAAATAAAAAAAATGATGATAAAAAAACCTTCAGAGTGACTTAAGAATTTTTCAATATTCATTTTTTTCTCCATTTCTTTTCTTGATTTACTTTTTTTGCATTAATTCATTCATTTGTCTTGCTGAAATGTGTTGTTATTTTGAATGTATGCTTTGAAAATTACCCAACCCCATACAGACAAACAAAAAAGACAACTCAAAATAAACTTTTTTTTTCTCTCAAAACAAGGGGAAACAATTTTAAGTGCTTGATGAGTTTGGGGGAATCTTTCCTCCCACCAACAAAAAAAAATACTTGGTTCAATAATTCATCACAGAATTTTAGAAAAGTTTTTTCTACCCCTTTGATTTTTTTTTAACCCTTTCTATATATTTTTACAATCATTTATAAAAAGTTCAAGTTTATAACTTTCAGTATATTCTCATTCTTTCACAAACTTCAATGCTTGAATAAAATACATACTTTAACAATATCTATTGAAATATTTTCACTTAGTTAACATGCTCTTGAGTAAAAATAAAGAAAAACATTTAACATGATTTTTGCAAAAGTTTTGTCTAAGAAATTTTTCTAAATAATTTAGGAATTCATGACGATAATGAGATTGGGATATTTGAAATAATGAAGAAGAAATCTTTTATGTTATACATGTGTTTGTTATATTTTCCATGAACTTATACCCTTTGGAAAAGCATGAATCAACTTCTCTCTCTGCTTTGTCCAATTGCCTGATATCTTGACAAAACGTCTTGTTTTTGGTGGGATGGCCATTTCTAAGTTTCCACCAAGGAGGACTCTACAGATCGAAAAGGACTTAGGCACACTGACCCTCTCAGACATGTTCACAACATGAATTGTGCACTGAAGTTCATCAACAGTATTGACCATGATAAGTGCACGTGATAAATGCATGTTGAAGGCTGTTATAGCTTTCAGTTCCCACTCTTTCAAGTAAATCTGAAGTAATTCATATGTTTTTTGATCTGACCCTAAAGGTGAAGGCAAAATAACAGTCAACTCAAGTCTTTTGATTAGGTTTTATATTTCAGATCCATAGGTGACCATTGGTTGTATACCCTTCTTTTCAGAACTTATGGGATTTCCTTGTTCTCGTTTATTCCTGAAGACTTCTCATGCAACAATTAGCCAAAACCTCTCTGCTGTGGTTTCAATGGCAAGTGGGCGTTTTTTTCTTTTTACGGGATAGATTTGCTAGCCCCATACCCATCTCTGCTCATTTACCCTGGCTCAAGATCTGCTGCTGTTACTGCCAAGCAGCATTTTCATCGTCAGAGTAAACTTTTGTTGGATGGATTTGCCATATAGGGATAAAAAGTTCAAACTGTGTTGCTAATTACCCATAGCTAGGGGAGAAGTGGATTCATGCCTTGACTAAAATTGAAACTGAATAAATGTTTATTGTGCCAGAATTCATTACACATCTTAGCTCCTCTGGCAACCATTATGCCATACCATGTCTCAGTTTTGTTTGTTACAAATAGATAATTCTATCCGGTAATAAGAGTTTATCTGTTACACTGTTCTTATGTAATGTTAATTCAGTTCCAAATGTGCTAAACTGTCATAACTGGAATGTAACAAATCCTCCTGCTTTTTACTGATATGTTATCTTATAAAACAGGCATTCAGTTTGAAGAAAAAGATCTATACAAAGTGAGTCGTAGTCCTCTAATTACTATTATAAACTATTTGCCTTAAAGTCCGGCATATATGGTACTTATATGGTACTTACATGGAAGATGTCTTGAAAGTTGGGGATGTACAGCAAATCTTTTTATTTTGATTAAAAGCAAAAATGTATCTTTCATTCTTGAAGCCCTGAAGATATATATATATATATATATATATATATATATATATACAGATATATACAGATATATATATATATATATATATATATATATATATATATATATATAAAGCTCATATTATACATATATACATATATATATATATATGTATATATATGTATATATATATATATATATATATGTATATATATATATATATATATATATATATATATATATATATATATATATGTATATAAACACAGAAGAAAATAAATATTGGGAGACAAGTGACTGAAATGAAAAAAAAATATTTTGAAAAAGTTTTTTAATGTTTAGTGTGAAGCTTTCTTGACTTTCTGAATATATATACATATATATATATATACAAATATATATATATACACATATAATTATATATACATATATATATATATATATATAGATAGATAGATATATATATATAATTATGCGTGTATGTGTATGTGTGTGTGTGTATATATATATATATATATATATATATATATATAAAATCTGAGCTTAGTATTATTCTAGATCACAAGTGTGGGCACTCAATGAAGATCAAATTCATTATAATGGTTATGAACTGAAAGTTTAGTTTTCTGATTATTATTCGATATGGTGTCCTTGCTTTTTTTGTGTTGATTATGATGAAATTGATTTTTCATAAGTAGCAAAAGGCTGATATTAAATTAAACATTTCCTTTATTTTCATCATATTCTTAATCAACATATATATATTGCAAAAGACTTATCTATCACAGAAGAGCCAGTCGAGTCATCTTTACTCCCACTCTCTTAAAGGTGGCTTTTGCTGGCCATTAAACTCAACGTTAAGTCACTTCCATTGTATCAAATTTATAAAATCATTTGCAAGTAAATGAATAAGGGAAACAACTCTATAATTAGTATTTTTCCCAAAAGAGTGAAAATGCTTCCCCCCATTTTTTACCCCTAAAAGCAAAAAGGTTTTCCCTTACTTTTCACCCCCAAAAAGATGAAAAAAACCTGTCTCCTCTGAATTCAATTTTGACCCCCAAAAAAAGAAAAAAAAAATTTCCTTGACTGTTACCACTAAAGAAGAAAAAAAGTTCACCTCATTTATGACTCCTGAAAAAAAAATGCAGACAGGCAAAAAAAACAACTTATAAAAATTGTTATCGGGATGAAAAATTCCATCATTATTTGGTCTTTGAAAAAGTATCATTTCAAGTTTTAAGCATATCAGCAGATATCTTGAACTGTCTAAAGCAACTTTACTGGATAAAAAACACAAGTACTGATATCCTCATCAATAAAGATGCAAAATTATGCAATACTTTTCATAGAGAGACATAATTCGTTCATTCAAAATAATGCAACACTCTTGCTTACGATGTAATTCACCAAATGTCTGTTCGTCAGTCATCGCAAAAGTTAAAAAACTATGGCCATCTAATTTACTATGGTCACTAATGGGGCCCCGGAGCAGGTTTTTGAAATAAGTTCTAGGTCAAGGCTCTAATTCACCATGTAAATTTATGCTAAATTACTCCCTCAGTTGATGTCCAGCATAGTTCATGCTTCCTTAAAAATTCACTATTAAAGATATATCTTGTACTGTTCAAAACCACATTGTTCATGATCTTATCATAATCTGTGTTTCTTTTTCCAATCTATGATTAGTTGCATTAATTTGTACATCAAAAATCACACTATTAAAAAATGCACTATTCAAGGTAGTTCTGTTTATTTCCATTTGTATAACTAAAGGATATCTTGAGCTATGGCCACCAATTTTTCTGTGATTACAAATAGAACCCTGGGGCATAATATTCACATATTCATCTTTGCAATTGAAAAAAATAAAGTAAGATAAAAATGATGTGGTGTCCGCATCACTCAGCAACAATAATGGACTGATTTCTATTCATCTGAGTCTGATTCTGTTTGTATGTAACCTTCAAGTTTCTGAAATAGTGCATTGTAAGCAGAGGTATAGAATTAAAATGCCCCTAAAAAACAGGGTTTTTTTATCATTATTGTCAAAGGCTCTATTTAGGCTTTCAGCTGAAACAAGCTGGAAATAATTCCTGTAGTGCAGGTTTTCAACTAGTTAACATAATTCATGGTTGAAAGACTCGTACCATAAATTCCTGTACTGATATTTGAACATTCTTTGTTTACGAGTGCAAAACATAAGTATTCAGAGAGAGTGAGAGAGAGAGAGAGAGAGAGAGAGAGAGAGAGAGAGAGAGAGAGAGAGAGAGGAAGCAATAAATTCAGAGAAGAAGAGGAATAAAGAAATAGAAGCATCAAAGTAATTAGCATCTGACAATAAAATATTTCAGTCCATTTGAAGAATAACTAACTTGTACAATTGGTCATATGGTGGTCTGTAGATAAAAATTTGTCTGTTTTAACTTTAATCAATATTATCACTGTAGCTTATTCCAATGAGTACAAATATGAAGTGAATAGCAAATCCATCATCTATATGAATGAAGACAAATTAGTGTTTCATGGAAGTAAATTTAGGCAATCTTTCAAGCAAATTTAAGCTAAAATTTCCAACTGTGAACTGAAAGTACCACAATTGGACTGAGAAATTAAGTATAGATATTCACTTCTTCTTTATGAGGGATTCCAGATCTAATTGAATTACATTTGCAAGAAATAAAGATGAGGATATTCGTTGATGTAGAATGTTCACCAGATCTGCAAAAAGGAATTGTGCATTTCATATGAATTGATGAAAATATTGTGACAGCCAATTCTTTGGGGAATGAGTGAAAAGAATTGAAAAATATTAGCATTTGGCTTGGTCTCTTCGAGACAAGTTTAAAAATAGGAACTAAAACTAAATATTTTTATTATGTTTTAATCAAAGACATGTTATTGAATATGAGGATATAAAAAATGGAAAAAGCAGACGACTCTGAGACGAGAAAAAAAATTAGTTTTTTAAAAGTAAAACAAGGCTAATCTTATTGGTCCCTTTCTATTTTCACATATTTATATTAGAAGTAATGTTTTTTCTTTAACTCTTTAGTTTCTTCCCTTTTTTCTAATTTATCCTCTCTTTCTCTTGGCTTTTTTCTATCTAATACCATTAGATTTTCATTTGATATCTTTTTTCTTCCTCTAATTTTCATTTTGCCATTCATGTATATATATATGTATATATATATATATACATATATATATATATATATATATATATATATATATATATATATATATATATATATGTATATATACATATATATATATATATATATATATATAAATATATATATACATATATATATATATATATATATATATATAAATATATATATATATATATATATATATGTATATATATATAATACATATGGTACAGATCATGTTAGCAATATAGCATGATATAAAACAACGTTTGATGTGTGACAGATTTATTTCATAGAGTACTTGATACATTCAATTTTATACTTCGAAAGTCAAGTTGTTTTAGAGTGGAGCTGGAAATATATAATAGGATGTGGATTTGCTGCACAAACAAGCTTATGTTTCTGCCCTCTCTTGGTCTCGTTAGACAAATCGCCTGATGAGGCCCACATCCTATTATATATATATATATATATATATATATATATATATATATATATATATATATATATATATATATATATATATATATATATATATCTACACACACAATACAAATCAGGAATACAATGTGATATATGAATATGACAATATCTAACATGTGATGGATATATTTCATAAAGAGCTCAATTCATTCAATATTGGACATTTGTTACATGTACGTGTTTGTGTAGCAAATCCTCTAGTTTATCATATATATATATATATATGTATATAGATATATATATGTGTGTGTGTGTGTGTGTGTTGAGTTGACAATAAAGAAATTATAGTATTTGCATCAAGTTTATTCCACAAATATATTTTGCCTTTCTTTATCAAAGTTGCAATTTTCAAAATGAAATAATATTGAAATGTTTGTTTATTTCAAGTAACAATGTTTCCTGATATCATGATACATAAGTAGCAAATGCCAAGTATTTTAAAATGATCAGTTACTATGTGAACAGATATTTTTGAATGAAGGAATTCATAGGAGCTTAGACCACTTTAAATTGATTATAATCATATTATCATCAAGACTGTTACCATAAGTTTCTTCTGTTTTCAAGTTGGTTTAACTGGCTAGTTGTATGTATTACCTATATAGGCCACACCAATAGAGCTAGAGGGGTGAAAATTTAGACTTATATTCTTTATTATTTCTAGAAAAAAACCTTTTTATCAAAATTACCCCCAGAATAAGTTTTCAGTAGGGGTTTCAATTGGTCTCAATTGAGTGACTATTCAGATCTGTATTTTTAGTTCTCTGGCAAGGTCTTGATACTTATTCAGCTTTAAACTTCCTTTCAGTTTAAACCCTGACAGAATTAGATGTCCTCATTCCATGACTAGATCTGCTTTATTATTTTCTATTCCTTCAGTTTTCATTCCAATAATAAAGAGACCAAGTGGTAGCTGAACTCCTCCTTCCTGCTGATTTTGGTAATGCCATCTTCTGAATGTCTTTTATTATTTCTTGGGTATCAAATTCATCCAATCTTTTTTTCACACGGAGTCCATCCATGTCATTTCAGCAGTTTGATACTTTACGGCATGGTGATTAGTTTTTGATTTATGTGATGTAAATTCCTCAATATTCCTCTTGTTCAGTTTAAGAATGGCCCAGAATATCTTACCACAGATTTTTGCAATATATTTATGCCTTTCACAAGGTTTCTGCAGAAGAGTTTTCATCTTGAAAGATTTCAAAGATAAAAACTCTACAGCAGAAAGAGATATTTTTTCCTTTATTTTTTTTTTATCTTTTATTTCATTCTGTTTAATAGAATCAGCTTCTGATATTCCAAGATATTTATAGTCATCTTTTCCCCTTCAATGATTGTCATTGTAATCATTCCTTGATTTATAAATCTAGAACAGACCAAACTTATTCCTGTCCATTTTTTCATCGTGAATTTTGTATGTTTACAAGACTTACAGTACCATCAAAATATTAATATGTCTACAAAGTTTAAGATTATAATTATATCCTTTCAAAATGTTTCCTAAATATATCCTAGAAAATAATGACATTTTGGGGCAACCAGTTCTTTTATTGCTTCATTTGTAAATCTAAGAATTCTCAATTTCGACTCGGGATTAACAGGACACATAATTTTTTTGTCTTGCATTGAAACATCTATTGACCATTCTTGGCAGCAGTTTACTAAAACCATGGCTAGATATTAAAGTAAAAATCTCTTGGATGCTGTTCTTCTATTCACCTTCTGACCATACACACTCTTCAAAATAAACATCTAAGATCAATATAAAACATTTTGTCCTGTAATCATTTTATGCCACGAGGCATTGATAACAGTTGTTTGTAATGGACGTGTCAATCAGAGTAGAAGGTTGACTGAACCTCCATTCTTTGAAAAGGTTTAAGATGTATATTCAACACTTGATTATGGCAATTTCTTTTCCAGCTGAAACATTCTTCCTCCAATATATCTTCAGAACCTCTCTTTGGTACTCAACATATTCTTTTATTAGCTAGTTTGGACCAGTAATAATTTTACTTACATATTTCAAATGTTGAAAAGAACAAAAACGAGACCAGAGATTTTTAGCTGCTGATCTCTCATATAAGATATGATGTGACCCAGCCATCCACCTATGTTCCTCTCCCTTGACTTATACCAGAATATTTTATTCAGCGTTAGTAAAGGGTAGGTGGAGGAAATATGAATGGGCTTTTTTGAAAAGAAGCAATCAAGGAACTTATTGGTGTTATCAAGGGTTTTTGTGCCATGGTGAGCAGACAGGAATTCTCTTTTCAAACTGTTCACTCAGATGTCAACACTTTGTCTACTGATATGGCAAAGTGGCCATTTTGGTTGTAAACCTAATAATATGAGCACTTATGATCTGAAACTTGTGTTAAGAATAAACTTCCCATAATGCAACTTATCATAAGTTATGAAACTAAATTATAGAATAAATATTCAGTATTTACTTTGAAGCAGTTTAAAGAAGATAAAAATACCAGGCTATAAATAAAATGGTTCATGGTTTAATTCCAATGGTCTGGAATGGATCAAGTCTCAAGTGTTGGCCTTGTGCTGTATGAGGCTAAGCTTAGTAAACATCAAAAGTCTAAAGTGTTTGAAATTTCTCAGTTTATATAGGGTTAGACTTGGAACAGTTTACATCCACAACCAAGTCTGGTATAAGTCTGTTGGTAAAGTATTAGATTGGATAACATAAGGTTTATGGTTCAGTTCTTAGTATCAAAAAATAACTATGGGATTGAAAATTGAATCAAATTTTTTTTGAGGGTCAGTACATAAAATTTTGGATTAGATTATGAAGTCTGATTCAGAATGAACCAGACCTTGCTGAGTTGATAAATTTAATCTGAGATTTTGTTTTCAATAGCTTATTCTTAAGAATTCAAATTTTTCCTCTTGAAAGAGCTTGTAAAATATCTGCTACAGTCACTCAATAAGAATGATGACTGAATTTATGCTTCAACTAGATTTTACAAGAGTATAAATGATTTGTCTGTAAATTTATCAGTATGATCTTTGATATTTTGAAAGGTTTTTAGAAGAAGAAGAAGAAGAAGAAGAAGAATAATAATAATAATAATAATAATAATAATAATAATAATAATAATAATAATAATAATCATCATCATCATCATCATAATCATCATCATCATCATCTTCTTTTTTATTACTAGTTTTGCTCAATCTTTTTATTGTTGCTTTGTATCACCACACATTGGGTCAATATACACTTTGACTTCGTCTTCCATAGACATTGCCTTAATCACTTGTGCCATGGAAGCCTCAATGATTGAGAGAAGAACAAATTTGTTGATATCCCACTCTTCCTCTCTGATTTTCTATGCAATCTTTGTTTTACTATTTAGCAATCATCGAGTTATTGTTTTGAATTAATTTTAGATGGAGCATTTCCACGATTATTATTTTATTACTAGATTTTTACTAGTTTTATACCAACATATGTGTGTATATGAATCTATACACAAGCGTTTGTATATGAGAGTGGGCTAATACCTGCATGCGCATGAGCATATATATGTTAGTACATAAATGAGTCTGCAGCCCAATTTATTTTTCAACATAATCTCCTTCTTTCGCAGTGCACATAATTCAGGCATGAATATCAGTCACATAGATCGAACCTCATAAAGTGAAAATTCAAGATCAAAATTTAGCTTATTACTGTGTCCATCTTTGTTTATGTATACACAGAAATGTATGTCTTGTATAATTATGTATTGATGAAGATATACATAGAATGCTTCAAATATGTACATATATATATACACATATGCATGTTACTGTGAGTGTTTATATATATTCAGATATTCAAATATATTGTCGAATTTAGGTACACCCATATATATACAAATATATATATCCATATATATATATTTGTATATATACATATATATATATATATGTATGCATGTATATATATATGCACATATATATATATACAGACGTATGAGTTAGAAGTTTAGTCACAATAAAAGTTTTCAATAATCAAAATTTGTTAAAACTGCTTAAAACATGATCACTGATCAACTTTAAACAATAGGACCATACTCCTAAGATGGCCAACTTTATAATCACTAATAGTGAAAATTTTATACCAGATGAAAATGAAATTATTCAAAAATTTCACTTTATTTCAAAATTTTTGTGATGTATTATATGATTGCATAATATCATATAGAAACTCATAATTGAAATGATCTCCTGTCATTACACGGTCCATGTATCATTTGGCCTGGTGTACTCTATATATGTGTGTATGTGGGCATTGTCTATAGCTTGGAGCTGATCTTCAATATTCCAGGTAAAAATCCCGCTTGAAAAGAAAAGGCTTACCTTTATATCTACTATGAATTGATTAGTCAGACACTAATGCAGGGCAGCCAATGAGGACCACATTCACTTTCTCTGAAGCAACATAAAATTAGCAAGCTAAGCACCACCTTTACATACTTATACAACATGCATTGTAGAAGACAGTTTCTTGAAAAACAAATAATAAAGAAGCAGATGGTTGAAAATTGAAAATAAAACATATCCTGTAAACTAAACAAATGAATTGATAAAAGAAAACACACTGAACGTTGTTGCTTCTTTTCTCATTAGAAAAAAAAAAGATTTAAAAAACATTTTTTTTCTTTTAAAGCAAAAGATTTTTTTGAGGTTGGGCAAAAAATACAAAAAATTATATTGAGAAGTTACACAAAAGAAAAGAAAGTGTAAATTGAAGTGTTGGTTCTTAATTAGGTTAATGCTAAGAACGGAGGAACTGTCTGATTAAGTTCCAGCTCTGTAATAGCGCCTGTCTGCAGTGGCTGGTGGCGCTGCCTGGAAATGGTACAAATGTAGGTTATAAGACTTGGATTTTCTAAGGATTGGATGTGAGAGAGAGAGAGAGAGAAGCAGTCATACTGATTGATATATATATATATATATATATATATATATATATATGGCGTAAGAGAGAGAGAGTGGGAGCAAGCATACAATGCATCAAAAATATTCGGAAAAGAAAGAGAAAAAATACTAATTAAAAGTATTTAAATATTGTTAAAACGTTGATTAATTTAAAGACAGTTAATTTATTCTGTTAAATCAGATGACGGAAAAACTTAGTTTACATTCCAAACTATCTATATGATAAACATTATGACTTTTTGTTTTTCTATCGGTAAATTCCACTCTCTATTACTGATGAAAAAGTTGAATAAAATTGATTAATTATCATGCAAAAAGAATAAATGAATTAGATTGAAAATTCAAAATGTTGAAATAATCATTTATATATTTATACATCTGGTTTTTCATCTTCAGCATTTACTTTTAAATTTTTTGAAATGATAACTGTTTTCATCTGCATATTTTATATCTTATAAATTTAAAAACTAACTTTGGGATTTCCATGGGTTTTACTAGTAACAGATCAGGGTCAATCCTTTCATCATATCTAATCAATAGGAACCAATAAGATTTGGAAAAAAAGGTTTGTGCCTCAGTAAACAGCCATGCCATCAACAATTAGAGTATTGGCCTGGACATGTTTTGTTTTAGTACAGATAGGATCTGCTTCAGATCTTCTGTTTTTTAGATCTTTTCATTTGATCTCCCATGTCACTCAACGTATGAGGAGATGATTTTCTGTCTATTTCTTAAACAATTTGGAGACAAGCATTGTTTGTGGCAAGAGTAGGTCTTTAGGGGGCCATCCTGTTTGCTGGACACCGAAGATGGACTCCCTAACAGGATTAAAAGGATCTAAATGCCTTTTTATTTACCCATAGAGGGGAGAGAAATGGACATGCTTCTTCCAAGGGCATTAGTGCAACATGAATATAGAATGTCCTAGCTGGAGTTTGAACTTAGTTTGTCAATTCCATACCCTATCCTGTTAACGGTTAGGCTGCCTGCGCCTCTCAATAGTGTCAGCATATAAATTTAAAAAAAACTTGCAACACCTTTTCTTCTCCAACACAAATGAGTGTGGCAAGATAGAGAGCTGAGAGGAAACAATCACAGTATTTTGTATATCAGCTACAAGATAATCCTTTTCTCAGGGATAAACCTGTATTTGTTGTGAGCAAAATACATGACTGATAGAACTTGAATAGTTATCTAAGAACATAGTTCTACATGGAATGAATGCTGGGTAAGAAATGTTTGGTAAATAAGGAGCAATTCCACAAAAGTTTCTGTGTATTAAACACATATTTTTATCAGATTATTTTCACAACTATGCATGCATTGTATTCAAGATGAGCATTTAATCGAAAAAACTAACAATCCAAATATCATGCTGCGTCCTATTCCCTGGTATTATGCTGTCTACCAAGATTGTATATGGACAGTTAAGGCTTGGATGTCTAACAATCCATATAATGATCGGATGGTTTTGTAGTTGAGACAGCAATCATTTTGTCTACTGTCAGAGTTGATCTTGATAAAAAAATAAAGATTTTAACTGACTTCAACTGTAAAACAGACCTTCCTCAAATGAATAATTGGCAATTCAAAACTCTTTTTTATCCCCTAACAGTGGGTACATTTGTGCATTAGTAAATTCTCATCACTGATACTGTATGTCTATCTGTCAATAGATTGAAAAATGAGCGAGAAAGAATGCAAAACCCAAGATTAGAAAGTTAAATTCTCAGAAGAGTATTTCAGGAAACAGGCAGCAAAAAATAGGAATCAATTTTTCACAAGCCAGCTGGATCTACACGTAAGTAATCTCCTGATAATTAAAGGAACGTATAATTTTGTTAATTTGGCAATTAAATATTTTCCTTAAGACCACATTGTATTCAGACTTTAGTGGATGTAAACAAGCACCAGCAGAATGATATTAAACAGACACACATATACATGCTTATGTAATCTTGTATGAAATTATATGAATGTCTGCAAATTTATACATACATTTCGAAAAAAAAATATTTATTTATAAGATCAACATTTAATTACACGTATATCTCCATACACTCAAAACAATCATGTATCTGTATTTGGTTATACACATATATAAATGAATACCTGTACTTATATATGAAAGTGTAACTGTATATCATAATAAATCATATATTATTTATTTTATACATTTTACCGCAGCTATTGTGGAAAGGCCTGCCTCACCTGCATAAGTCTTGCTGGCCATTTTAGGGCCTGCGACAGACATGAAAAATCCTCTTAAATGTTTGTTTGTGAAACCAAGTTCAGATACGATCTCTCAAGTGAGTGTGTGCATATGTTTATAAGTATATATGCCTACCCTGAGCAAAAATGACTGTAAATTAACCAAAATTTCATTCATAATCAGTTTTCAATCAATTCAATGAAATGCTATAGATTTTGTTGAATATTTCAATATTTATTCTCAAAACCATATCAAATATTGTCAAGTATTTTACAGATCAAGAATAATTGTTGATAAGTGAATGACTGAACACAAACACATATACACAGACAGAGGAAGAGAAAAAAGATTTTTGAGAATGTTAAAATACACTATGTTATTTCATGTACATATTGTTATGTTCATCAATACAGGTGCCTGAAATATTGGACTAAAAGAAGAATGATTTACAAAGATATATCAAGGAACCCTACATACTGCAACTCATCCAAGCTCCAAAACTGTTCATATCAAGTTTTGGTAGATTGCATCCTGTTTAAAATGTTAGCGTATTGGTCACAGTCTGATTTTTTCTAATAAGATGTTCATCTTGTTTTCCGCTATTAACTGTAAATATGAGAGCTTTAAAAAATGTTTAGATTTTTATACTTATACAAACTTATATACATACATATTTGCAATGTAAGGACTATTCAAACACATTCTAAGTTACTGTCAAAAGAAAGATATCATCTTTGTTATTTTTGTTATGATTTGGTCACTGAGTCCCTGAGCTTTTCCCCGGATTTTTGCCATATCTGGCAACCTTTATTTCAACTAGTTTGTATTCCTTGCTGTCAAGTGTTTTTCTGAGGGATTTTAAACCTCATAATTGTCACGTTTTTCTTGAGTAACAACCCTACGCTCTTCACTGAGCTGAGGTACTCCTGAACTGCTTGACTCAGAGATTGAACCCTGAGCATCTATGCTATGTAAGGAATGCCCAGCAGTACTCTGGTTGAAAAGTTGATATATATATATATATATATATATATATATATATATATATATATATATATATATATATATATATATAAACAAGATAAGAATGTGAGGGCAAAGGAATTATTGCATAACATTTTATTTAAGAATTCCGGACAGAAATTCTGCCAACTTGTAAAATCCATGATTATCAAAGTAGAAATTTCAATGCTAGAATCTTCTGGAGCTATATATTTTCATCACGCTCAATACAGAAAAATTGTTATCAAATAGGTCTGGTTGGTCACTCTATAGACACTGTTACTTGACCAACATCTTTTGGCAACAGGCCATGTTGGGGTGGATCAATGAAGATTGGAAAAAAGGGATGATCAATGAATAAGTTGCTTCTCCCACGTTTTGTCTTGGAGTTAACAATGAAGGCTGAATTGAAAAAAAACCAAAAACAAGTGTAAATGCTGCCAGAGACAAACTAAGAGATCAATTTAGCCTGAACTTAAGGTTAAGTTTTCATTAAATACTGAGTAAGGTCCATGGACCGAAGAGCATTTAGTTTACTCCCTGAGAGAAGACCACATTGTCTTTAAGATACACATAAGATGTATTTGAAAGTACAAAGAGTTTTTGTAGGTTCTTCTGTCGAATGAATCTTGTTAGTAAGTCTCTTGGTTATTATTTGCCACTTACATTGCAAATTGAACACCCATCAAAAAGCTATTCAGGGGATAAACTTTTTAAAAAAACTGAAAGTTTTTTCTTGACATTAGGAGTAAATATTCAAATTTTCAGTCCTCTACTTCCATTGGTGCAGCCTGTACATATGATGCATGCATACATACATACATACATACATACATACATACATACATACATACATACATAGACAACCAGCCAGTTGGACCAACTTGAAATCTGAAGAAACCTACAACAGTTTTTATTAGCTGAGCACATCAAAAGGTGGAGAACTTAGAAATGCTGTCATTACTTTCAAAACTTCAAAAATCCATGATATTAAATCATTTAATTTTAACAATGGAATCTTCTGGATCTAAAAGTTTTTGTCTGAATTTTCTAGATAAGGGAATATCATTATGTTATGTTTTGCTTGGACTTTTGTCTTCATCTTGGTCAATTTCTTGAACAAGATGTTTTGGCCATTGTACCCTGCAGCTGCCATCCGGGGATGAATGGATGTATTTTTGACAATTGGGACGGGGCGTCTCAATGATTGCTTCAAAATGAACATTCCACTGTTTAATTTTGGCCTTTTCTGCTTTTTTCTCAGTCCATAAAAATGGACTCTTCCACTTAGAAGTAGGAGTTTTGCTGATAAAAATATCCCTGATTGACCGTTTGGAACAAAGGACTCTTCCACTAAAATGAGTTCAGTCACTTTTTAATGAAACCTCAGATAAAATTAATTAGATTTAAAAATTTATTTACAATATTACCAGCTTTAAACTAATAAACTACTAAGTCTTAGGGTAAATGTATGTGAAGAACTCCACAGAACAAATATTTTTTCACCAAATGCCTTACAGTCTCCAGTATATACCTATATATACATATATGAAACATGTACATGTATATATTTATCCATAATATCTATATCCCAATAGTGCTCAATATCTAGAGTATAGACAACAAACACAAATCCAGATAAAAAATGTAACTATTGAGAACCTGAGGAATGCATCCTATGAAGCAAATGCCTCACACCAGAAATTATTTACAGAGTAAAAGTATACACACAGGCAAACAAAAGTGGTTCTAAATTCTAGTAAAATCAAAATTAAATTTCAAGATCAAACTATCTAAGCACAATTCCTTCTTCACACTTGACAATCACAGAAACGCCACCTACCATTCCATTCATTTATGGAAACAGAAATAAATGGAAAATCCAATGATTGACTGGAAAAAAATAAAAATGACTAATGTGAGTAGAAACCATAATTCAAGGTGAAACTTGTGCCTTGAAGAAAGATTGCACTTGTTAACAATTAGAGATAGAGTAAGCTACTAAATTCAAAGTCAGTTAGAAATAGGTGTCAGACACTGGCACAAAACTAAATACACTTTAAAGAACTTTAAAGATTAAAATACTTGAATACAATAACCTACCAGAATTTTCTACAATACCAGAACAACTTAAAAAATGAAAAAACATAATGTGAATTTAAAATGAACAAACAAGCTAATAGTAGGAATTGAACATAAAATAACTTGAGCAAATATTTTATCTTAAACAAAACTGAAGAATTTTGAAAAAGATCAAAATAAAATACCACAATGTAATCATAACATTTACAATACCACTTTTACGAACCGCAAAAAACAAAAAAAATTAAGAAGTTATGAAAAAATTAAAAAACTCGCTTAAAAAAATGCTAATGATGTGAATTAAAAATGAGCAAATAATATTTTTTGATTAAACAAACAAATAAAACTATATACACAAAAAAGCATAGAAAACCTCAAATAACCATTTGAAATAAAAGTAATGACTTGTAATGTAACAGAGTACACACACCTTTCATGAAGCAATAGTTACTATGATATAATCAGTTGGGTGATTATTACATTTTACCATCTAATTTCAAAATGAACGTAATTTCTACGGAATATAAATAATAACCAGGCCTAATTATAATGTCTATCAGATGAGCTAACATAGCAAAACAAAGGTTAAACCATTGTTATAGACCAATTTTCCACACTTACTTGATATGTATAATCTACAAAGCTTTACAGCTTTAAACACTAAACACATAGGAAAACTCTTTCAAAAGTTTTTTTTGTGTCACTCCACACTTATTCCCCAATATTTTTCAATGCAATTCATATAATTTTCTTCAGTGTTTTTCCCTGTTTTACACATATTTTTTATTATGGCACTATGTGTAAATTATATTAACATGGCACCCCTGAATTGTTGATCAAACACCATCTTGCTTTCAGCTATGATTTTGATACATAGCTTATCTCATACACGCAGTTTGTTATTTCATATAGGGTATTATCATAATGTATTGTATATGGATGTTATTTTATATTACACATTATTTAATATTGTTGAAACAGAGCTTATTAATGTAGATAACCTCAAAAACCTATTTGACAATGAGGGATCAGTAAGTATTACAACAGACATAACTTGTTGTTTGTATCACTTCTATTGAGTGTTCACCCATGCGAGTATTAAATCAGTTTTGTTGGTTAATCTTAGACGGCATGCAAACCAACTTATGATATCATCTTTAAGAATACTAATTACACAAAAATTTCTTCGATTTCATTTTCTACCTGCACATTCAACCAAAAAATATGATAATTTCTTTCACTAACCTTGAAGATAATCTTTCCATGTTGTATACTAACTCACTTCCCTGAATTTGTTCAAATAAATTATCCTTATACACATGGTTGAAACAAAACCATGCTATCTTCTAGCCAGTAGTGACACTTCAATGGGCTATTCCATTTATATACTTAGATAGTTTATCACTTGGCAATTCATGTTTGATCTCCCACCCCACCCAACTACCTATCAGTCAGACAAATGGACCAGAGCCAAATGTTTTCCCCTTTTCATGGTTCTAATCAATACATTAATCTTTCACACTGTCAAAGACTAGATCCATCTGTTTTGGACACACATATATAAATATATATATATATATATATATATATATATATATGTATATGATTATTCCATATAATATGACAGAAAAGAAGCATCTTTTTAATTTTTGGGATGTCAGGATAGAAAGTAACAGTCCAGTTTAGTCAGCCACATCTTTCTTTTTACCCACATTCCTGCCAGACAATCTTCATTAAAGACTTGCACACAAACATACGAACAGCCATTAAAATTTATATATAAAAAGATATATATACATATAAGTGTGCATGTACTTGGTGTTTTATTTTCTTAAAAAAAATAATCTCATATATTTGTGTGTATAAGTTTGGGCTGTGGGAATTTGGCTGTGCTGTTTAAGAATAGAAGCAAGAAGAAACTTTCTACCAAATCTAAAACTGCTTTTATTTCCAAAATCGCTCAGCTCACTGATTAGTTCTTTCCCTCTAGAGACAAGAGTTCCAACGAAAAATGGCAGGATGTATTTGTGTAGACAAAACTGACACGTTTGTAGTTGAATATTTGCCGGCACTAGGAAAGAAGTAATGAGTTTGCCCAACAAGGAAGGAGGACCATCTGATGTTGTGCTGCGTTAACACCTTGCCTGCGTGTTACACACAGGTATTAAGTCTCCTGTACAGCTGTTACCTGCTTATATTTAAACAGTTCTTTGTTTTGTGTTGTGTATATAGAGAAGTGGGGATTGGATGATGGGGTTTTGGTGGAGAAGACAAAGCCTGTTTGATACAGTTGACTTCTGCTCTTACACTTTCATTTTCTCTCCTTTTTTTGGTTTCTTTTTCCTCTCTCTTATCTAGTTACTCTCTCCATCTTCCTTTTCTCACTCTCTGCTTCTTTCTCTCTTTTTCTACTCCCTTCCTGCTACCTGTTTTTTACTCCCTTTCATTCATCTCTACTTCTTTTTTTTCTTTCTGTCCCCTGATGTCTCTTTAATACACTTTCTCTATACTTTTTTTCCCTCTGTTGCCTGATTTCTTGTCAATACACACTTTCTCTCTCTCTAATCTCTTTTTTTACTCATTCCTTTTTCCCTATCTCTCTTTTTTACTCTCTTTTATCACTCTTTTTTTTTGTCTGTTCCCTGATCTCTCTACAATGCACACACACTCTCTTTCTCTTTCTCTTTTTTCACCCCCTTACCCCCTGTGTATTTTTTCCCTCCTTCTCTTTTATCTCTTTCCCCGATGTCTCGATCTCTCTCTCTTTCTCTTTCTCCTTTTTCCATATCTTTTCTACTCCTTTTTACTCTCTTCCTATCTTTTGAATTGTTTCCTTTATCAAAAACCATCAACTGAGACTGTCAACGAAATAGATATAAGTTTTTTTCAGTTTTTAAGTGATTCTAGATGGCTGGCTGGCAATAGCAATATGTGCCTTGTGTATATGTCGTACCAATGGAACGAGAGGGCTGAAACTTCAAGTATTTACTCCTTTTAATGTCTTGAAATAACAGTTTTTGTATTTTTGAGAATCTAACCCATAAGTTTTAATGTGGGTGAAATTTACAATGTAAGTTTATGTTAAGCTTTTCCTTTTATTTGTCTCTGGCAGTATTCACACTTCTTTTCTGATTATTCAGATATTTTAGTGATCCAACGAAAGGTAAGAGATGTGACGCATTCATTGATCACCCCTTCTTTGAATCGTTGAACAAATCTCCATGAAATCCTCAAAAGAGAGAGAAATCAAGCAAAGAATCACTCTATACTGGCAAGCTTTTGGTAGAGAGAACTTAACCTTGCAACCAATGCATCCTTCCAAGAGTCACCAACGGAACTGAAACATGGAACCCAACCAAAAGATTCACCCTCAAACTGAGAACCATGCAATGTGCACCCAGGAAAATCATGCTTGACATCACATGAAAAGATTGCAAAACAGCGCAGTATATTAGAGAAAGAACAGGAGTCAGAGGCATCAAAGAATCCATTAGAAAACTCAAATGGCAATGGGCTGGTCATGTTGCAGGAATGGTAGACAACCATTGAACATCATGACTCACAATATGGATCCACAGATATCATATGCAAAACTGTGGCTGGTGAAATATAAGATGGTGGGATGAAATAGACAAGTTCAGAAAGTATTGGCTCTGTGATTCCCATAATAGAGAGGTCTGGCAAATCCTGGGGAAGGTCAATGTCCAACAAAAAAACTCTAAAAGACCGATGATATTGATGATCCTATTTAATTACTCTTTTCACTTTTAGTTAGAAAACATAATTTTTATTTTCTTTTATTAACTCTCTTTCTTTATCTCTTCCTCTTATATTTTACAATGTAACTTTTTCTACTTTGCCTATTGGACATTCTTTCTTCTTGTTTATATGACTTTGGATACAAATTGACTCCATCTTTGAAGATATAATGTGAAATTGGACCTAACTATCAGTTTTATACATAGCAATGTTTCTAGGAAATTTACAACAATAGTAGTTAGAAAGCTAATCATCCAGATCAAAACTACCTTGGTGAGCTCGATCTCTACTGGGTGCATCACACTTGTAGATATGATCAAGAATCAGCTAAGCTTAGTTAGGGAGGCCAGATGTCAGGCTTAAGCTAAGCAATATGGTTTTTGAGAGCTATATCCTCCATCAGGTAGCACCTTGAGTTGGACTTTGATTTGTCCTATTTATTGAGGTCTGACTAGAGAATAAATTGCCTCATACTAAAAACAGTGGAAACTGAAAGCTATAATTAGCATTAATATACTTTTGTAAATACTATACTATATGTAGTTATTGTCATCAACACTACTGATGGGACACACTGTGGAGTCACATTGTCCGAGAGTGTTAATCCACCCAAAGCCCTCATTTTCAATCTGCAATGTCCTCCGTCTCTGGAAATTCGGAAATGGTCATACCAAGCTTAGTAAATATGTTGAGCTTCTCCCTGTAGTCTGATAGTTCGCAAATTAGTTTTGCAGACCATTACTTTGTGCTATCTAGGTAAGCTTTTTCATAAGCAATATAAAGTAGAAGGAAGTTTCGTGAAAGATAAATGTCTCTTGTCTTAACTTTTGACCAACTGACGTTGGTAAATATTCAATTATATCTTCAATCAAATGAATTATGACTTATAATTATGAATATATATATAGATAGATTTGATAAAAATATATATTTATGAGTCATAGATTACAAGTAATAATATATTAAAAGAGAAACGTGATCACTGTAATTATCTCTGATTAAATAGTATTTATGAATATAAATAGATAAAAAAAAACTATACTAAATATACACCACTTACTGGACCAGTTTTTTTCCATGAATAAAACAGTCCAGGCAACACTAACTTCCCCTTCAAAGAATGGTGAAAATATTGATACTACACATCACAATTTAATTCAACCCTCTGTCACTCAGGAGGAAAAAATAACAGTGGATAAACCACCCATGTCTCAAGGGAAAGGAACCAACAGATTTAGACATATTGTTAAGATTCCAGCACTATACAAGGTGCATATATAAAAAAAGAAGTGGGGAAAACCAGCCAAAATTAAATCTAGACTTTGATTTATGAGCAACATCCCCCGACTATACGCAGTACTATATAAATGCTCAAATATTGCTACTCCAGTGAATAGGGAATGTTTCAACTTAGACATCGAGCAAGGACTGAAATGTTTCTATTTTCATTCTGATATCTATGTACAGTTTGGTTGAATGAAAGCTCTATTGATTTATATTGACAATGGGCATTTCATTACAATTTCATTCAACCATTTTAATTTGACTGAGAATACTCAGTGGATACTAAGATCTTCAAAAAAAAAGACCCCCTAAAAACCCAGATGAAGAGGAAAATAACAATTGCAAAAAGCTTGCTGAAGACATAAAGACAAAAGTTCCAGAAAACAATCATCTAGAACCATTCTTCTCCCTCTGTGAGTCAAATGTGTTTCCAAAAGTGGAAGATTTTATGACGTCTGAAGAAGTCTTGAGACAACTATACATATGTACATTTTGGCTGTAAAAGTTCTCAATTGATTTATATTGATAGTGGCTATTTCATTACATAAATATTAATTAAAGTTATATCTAACTCCTCAAAGGGAATATTTAGTGCTTTTCCTGTTATGGAGTCAGTAAATTACTTTAAAGGATCAGGTCTACTTTATTGGATATTGTAGATTTTCTTTTTACCATTTTCCACTGAACCTGAAATAAACTCAATTAAAAACTCAGAAATATTCAGAAAAACAACAACAAGAACTGAATCAGTGTTTTTTTCTTTGAATTTTCAAGAAAACTGTGGAATCAACAGCTTTCTTTGAAGCTAAAAAAGGAATGTTCTGGATTCAGGAGATGAAATAAAATGGAAAGAAATAGAGGAACAAAGAAGATGCAAAAGAAGAATGGATGGAAAAAATGGAAGAGAGTAAATAGACGTTTCTGTTTTTAAATAAAAGCCTTTATTCAATGACCTAAATCAGGGGTCAGCAAACTACAGTCTGTGGGCCAAATCGGACCCGCAGGCTTGTTTCATCTGGCCCACCAATGTCATGGAATATGTGATGCTGAATACAAAAATTCTGTTTTCCTTATCTATCTGTGGTTACCTTACAATGAAATTCAGAATTGAAAAAAATAAAGCAAAAATATCATTTTCACAGTCGGCTCAAACTTTATACCTAAAAACAGATAATAACACTCTATGCATTCGTGGTGTTCTATGAATATACTCGACTAACTAGGACACAAGATGTTATATCCTGTCATACAAGTTCTCATTGTTTGATGGTACATGGAAGTTTCTGTAGGTATATGCTCAGTGATGTAAAACTAAAGAAAAGAGGTATGGGAATGCAGGGCTGCCTGATTTTGGGGAGCAGGGTTTTTAATATCCACCTCCAAGAATATCTTAAAGATTTAAACCAGTTCAGAGATATTTTCTGGCTATACAGGATGAGTATTTGGACGTGCACTGGTTAATTCTTCTTATCTGAAGATTGTTTAAATAGAGGATTTTAGTAGTATATAGATAGTGAGGGAATGCCATTGCGCCTGGCCCCAAGAGTAAGGAAAACCCATTCCCACAGTGTAACAAAAAGAAAGGCTGTCTCCATAGCCTGATATCATTATTGTTTCATTTGTGTTTTATTCACCTTGGTTGGCAAGACATAAAAACATTTCTAACTAGCAAACATCCAAAAAGTTTTGACAACCTCTGATCTGAATAATCCAAGAAGATTTTAATAGTGCTTAGTTCAAGTGTCTAATCAAAAAGTTTCAATATCAAAAAGGTTGAAAACAATGGTTCAAGTACATAATGTCATTTGCAATTGGTCCAAAGACAAAACATCCAAAACGACGTTTGATCCTTTGCAAAGAGGATCAATGTAATAAGGTCAAATGCAAAAAGGTCAAATGCAAAAAAGTCCAATGCAAAAAGGTCCGATGCAAAAAAGTCCAATGCAAAACGTCCAATGCAAAAATTTTCAATGTTAGAATATACAGTGCAAAAACATCCAATGCAGAAAGAGCCAATTCAAGAAGGTCTATCTCATATATATATATATATATATATATATATATATATATATATATTTATATATATATATATATATATATATATACGCACAACATACAAACGTTACATACTCACTTGTACATGTGCACACACATCATGTATACACATACATGCATATAAGCAAACACTCATACACATGCACATGCTCTATGTTCAAACACAAGCCACATCCATACTATGTACACACATAAACACCTACACACACATACTAGTTACACATATGCCACATATGTAGACATGACAGATATATGTAAATATATCCACATATTGTATATGCACTTAGCAAATACACACATACTGTATATCAATCCTGGCACACATATGCCACTTATGCATGCAGATACACACTTTCTATGTATGTATATATATATATATATATATATATGTATATATATATATATATATATATATATATATATATATATATATATATATATATATATATGCATACACACGCACTACATGCAGATATATGCCAGACACACACTTCATTAAAACAATCACGAAATTGATAATAATGGTTTATAATACTTAATCTGATGAGAATAAAAGAGATAATGAGTTTTTCAACTCATACTACCTTTGCATAAGACTGGAGATACACATACACACATACACACATGCTCATATATACCACTCCATGTGCAACATACGTTCACGCATACACATATGCCATGTACATACATATATATGCATACACATGCACTTATATTTATGTACACTATGTATGCATGCTACATACTCAGACATGCAGCATACGAGCATACATACATACATGCTATATATATACATGCATACTAAAGAATATATCTCAGAGGTGGGGGGTAGGAAGAGTAATAGTGGATTATGCTTCAATGGTAACCCTATTCCCAGCGACTTAAAATTATATTCTTATAGATAGGAACATCAAGTTGGGGTTATGTAAAACAATAGTACTGCACCATTATCCTGTATTGATTATAAAGTTCCAACCTTCAAACACCCTCATCCTCAGTGAGAGGATCTGATCCATGGGGGTCAAATGCCCTGTTTGATCCCCCTGCTCCCCAGCAGACAGTTTCCATTCGACCTTCTTTGTTGATATAACAGGTACCATGAACACCTGAAGAAGTGCCAAGAGCACAGTGATCAATATATGATAAAAACAATGAAGATGAGGATGCTAGCCGAAAGGAATCATTATGTTAACTGCAACATTCTCAGGGATAGTGAAAAATTTACATACATTATTGGCATTATATAATTATAGTTTTCCTCCTTATTGAAATTGAAAGGGTTTTTCAGAAAATATAATGCTTCTTGAGAACCTTTTCAAATGTAACCTGGATAGATAAAGGAATTAAAATGGTAGTATGCACATGAATGTATGGTTACCATACATTTATGATCATCATACATATCATTGATGGTAATACTCTGATATCAATCAAACAAAAATTCTTTTTGATTGAAAAACGAAATGCTTGATATTTTCTGTAAAGAATTTTCACTTTCTCAGAATTCAGCCTTTTGTCTCATTTTGTATGCTGCATATCATGCATATTCCTCTTGTTATTTTCATTCCTAAGCAAAATTTCTCTGATTCTTTGCACTCTCCTATCATATTTGTGTTGAGTGCATACAAGATCTGAGTTCAAAAAAGAATGTCCAACATGAATGCTTTTATTGACATATTCATAAAAAGTGCCGGTGAGATGAACCATGAAAAATTCTTAAAAGATAAGATTTTATAAAATAAAGGAGACATTTTAAATGCTAAACAAAAAAATATGAGACACATAGGATAAACATATACAACAAAACAACTAGACTTCTTCATCTTAGAGAAAAGTCTTTAAAAAATAAGGAGAAAAAACATTTTGAAAGAGAAAGAAAATAAGGGAAAATAATCTTATTCAGTTATCTTAATATTGAAAGCTTAAACATTAAAGAATTAAATCTTATAAAGAAAAATAGTAAGAAAGAAAAAAAACTACCAATTTTGGATGGGTGAACATCCAAAATGAGTGGTTATTGCTTTTTCTCATTGTTTATTTTTTATGTTTTACCCAAATGTATAAAAGAATAAATGAAACAGAATGTAAGAATTGCCTCCCTTCTTTTCAATGGCATTCATCTTTTTCCCTCAGTACATAAATGCTTTGTCCTAGCAACAGAATTGCAAACAATTGCTCACCCTTTGTGCTGATGATATTGGATTGTTCAAACAAATCTTCTAACTCATAATCATCCTTTTTCTTGACCATTAAATCTTTCGCCTTTAAATTGCTCGGTACCAATGCAACATTTCAATTCAACTTATATAATTTCAAACACTTTTTGATAATTACATTCGAAGACTGTAACTTTCTAAAAACAGGCAAACTTAGCTCAATGCTATTTCAGTCAATGCAAAATTCAGTTATGGTGGCTTTCAAATCTGTAATCATTTCCAGTTATTCCCATGTAATTATTCAGTTACTATAAGATCTCTGTGGGAATTTCTAGAAAACTCAAGTTTAATTACTGCAAGATCTTATTATAACTGAAGAAATAATTGCTATCAAGAGACCCTTGGGTTATGATGTAGGTACAGTAAATATTTAAATATGTAGAGGGGTCATGTGAAAATTATCTTCAACTTCACAGGTAACATGCATTTGAAGAAGTTTATGACAAAGAGGTTGAAATAGCAGAAAATATTGTTAAAGAAATCTCTGTAAAAGAAGTCGAAGGAGGATTTAAACGTATTGAAATTGTCAAAATATTTTTTCAGAATCTTGTTCCAAATATGGAAAAAGCATCAAAATTGGAGGAATTTTGGAAAAGTGATAACTAGCTACAGGGAATTGTATCATCATCAGTCTTTCAGTGTCCATCGTTGGACATCAACCTTCCCCAGGATTTGTCAGACCTCCCTATCATGGGCATTGCGGAGCCAATACTTTCTGAACTTGTCTAGCTTGTCACACCATATTTTTCAAGTTTTGCATTTGATCTCTAGGGAACCATGTTGTGAGTTGTGATGTCCAGCGGTTGTCTGCCGTTCTTGCAATGTGACCAGCCCATTGCCATTTGAGTTTTCTAATGGATACTATGATACCCCTGACTTCTGTTTTTCCTCTAATATACAGTGCAATTTCATGATCTCTCCATATGAAGTTGAGCATGATTTTCTCATATGCTCATTGCATGGTTCTCAGTATGAGGATGAATATTTTGATTAGGTTCCATGTTTCAGCTTCATAGGTGACTATCGGGAGGATGCATTGATTGTATAAGTTCTTTATAAAACTAATGGGATTTTCTTGTTCTCAAAGGTTGAGCTCGCTCTACTGAAAGCTTGCCATCCTGGAGTGATTTTTCACTTGATTTCTTCTTTTGAGGGTTTCATAGAGATTTATTGTCCAAGGTAGATGCAGTGGTCCACTTTTTTCAGGTCTGCATTTTCAATTTGGATTTTTTGTGTCTTTGTCCTCAATATGTTTGTTGTAATACATGACATTTACGTCCTGGAGTCCATGTATAGTCCAACTTTCATGCTCTCTTTGTTCAGTTCATCTAGGATAACTTGGAGATTGTGAAGGTCTTTTGCACAAAAGACTGTACAATCAGCAAATCTGAGGTTATTCAGGTATTAGCCTTCTATTCTGATTCCTTTATTTTCCCAGAATAGGTTTCAAAAGATCTTCCCAAAGCAGGCTGGGAAGAGTTTGGGTGAGCTGGTATCACTTAGTTTTACTCCCTTTTTGAGCTGGAAGGGCACAGTCTTTATGAACCCTAATAAATGAACTGCTTTGTCCATACATATATTGCAAGACTCTTCCATATACAGGTTCTATGCCAGGTTGATGGCATCGATGACATTGAGTCAAAAGTTTTCTCAAAGTCGACAAATGCTACAGTGAGTGGCATTTTATATTCTGCTGCTTTCCCTTTTAGTTGATTTTTTGAATGGAGATAGTCAATGTTTGAGAAGTTTTTTCCTGAACCCAGCCTGTTCTTGTGGCTGGTTTTCATCAAATGTTTTGGTGATTTGGTTAGTGATCACTTTGGTAAAAAGTTTGTAGATAAGACAAAAAAAACCCTATCAAAATTTGTACAATCAACTTTGAACAAATATTTTCTAAGAATTAGATTAGTTATAAAGTAATTATGAAAAAAATAAAAATATGATAATTATTTTCATTAACCTGAAGACTTTTGGTAATAGATGATTTCAAAACATATTTATAAAGGTCCTGGTGGGGGATCTGAAAAGATGGGAATGCACTGCAATCATTCCCGTTGATTCAATTAATTACTTAGCATGAAGTTGTTGTACATGAGTAAAAATTGGAATGAATCAATTATGTAAAGAAGGGTTTGCTTATATTAGTCTAACATATTTTTTAGCATGTATGATGCTCAAACTTTGAAAATGGAGTTTTAGGAAGAGAAGACTTTTAGTATTAAATAGATATTCATTGGTTTTAAGTCACAAAAAGCATTTTATCATATTTTGAATTGCTATTATTAAATTAGATTTTCTCTAGTAGTTTTATATACAAAACTCAGTTTTGTTACTTAATAGGAACTGAATATATAACAAAGAGCTTCACCTATTCAAAGGAGGAAAATTTTACTATATTATGGTTTAGTGAAAGTGAAATTGTAGAAATATGAGATGTCTGTCAAGAAAGAAACTGGCCATTTAATATTGACAAAAAAGGGAAATGATACCTTAGTCCCCTTCTCTTTGGAAACTCACACACTCATCCTGGAGTTGCTTCCACATTTTAAAATAATCCGTGGAAAATATTAGGGGATCACCATCAACTGCCTCGTCACATTATTTTTGATCTTGTCAATTGTCAGAAATATCCTCCCTATTAATGGCAAAACCCCAGAAGTTGCAGGGGACCCAAATCTAAAATGTAGGGGGCATATAGACTTGGGTGATGTCATATTTTGTCAAAAATCCCACCATAAGAAATGAAAAATGGGCAGGTTCGGTCATTGTGAATGCAATAGCTACGGAGTACAGAAGCTCCATAGAAATGAATGCCTTATAGAAGCCTCTGATGGGAGTCAAAATGAAATATCTGGTCCCATTAGATTAATGTATGATAATGAAGTGAATCATAGCAGCAAATTATTTTTCATACAGCAATTGGTAAACTTATTCATTTGCAAAAACTGAGCCTGTAAGCTAATGGTCTACAGCCCAGTGGACCAAACATTTTGCTACTTGGCACTAACAAATCTTTGGCAAGGCCATTTTTGTATGCAACTCAATTTGAGTTTCTCCTACAATCTTAGTCTGATAGCTGCTGGCTTCATTGTAACATAGCATTGAATATCTAATCAAGTGCCATAGATTATTAACCTTGATTTCGGACAGCTAACAGTTAGAAAAATATTTAAAACTCTGTACTCAACATGGAGACTAATAGATTTTCATGGTATAAAATACTTACCGATGAAAACAACACCAATATCAACGAACTCCACAGCAAAATAATAACCTCACTAATAGAAGCTGCCTCTACATTTATACCAAGAAATGCATAGAGCATTAGTAAAATCCCAGACAAAACCAGAAAGCTCATTGAAAAGCACTGACACCTCAAACCACCAGCAACAACAAGGGAAAAATAGTAGAAACCAAACTTAATGAAACAATAAAAGAAACTAAGAGAAGACAAAAGACTTTAAAGCAATGAACAAAGCTCTTACTATAGGACTGAAAGAAATAATCAGTATACTCGAAGAAAACAGAGACATAACAACAGAGGGAGACAGAATTGTTAAACACGCCCAAGAATTCTACCAAGAACTCTACTCTTTCAGAAACTGGCAACAAAACATCAACCAGGATATGCAAGACATTGACTATGAGGTCGAGGACTTCCCAGAAGTTACACCATTGGAGATAAAACAAGCCATCAAATAAACAAGAAAAGGAAAAGCCCCTGGGCCAGATAACATCACCAAAATTTACTCAAAAAATCTGGTAAGATTGTCAACAAAAATTAGCTATTCTATTCACCTAATGTCTAAAAGAAGGTCAAGTCCCAAAAGACTGGAACACAGAAATCATAATGCTTCTGCATAAAAAAAGAAACCCGGAAGATCTCAACAACTACAGACCAATAAGCCTACTCAGCTGCATCTATAAACTTTTCACAATAATCATCATAAATTGGATCAGTAAAACACTAGATAAAAACCAACCACGGGAACTGGCTGGATTTAGAAGGAACTACTCGACCATGGACCATCTCCATTCAGCAATAAATCAGCTGAAAGAGAAAGCAGCAGAATACAAAATACCACTTGCTGTAGCATTTATGAACTTCAAGAGGACTCTGTAGAAATTCCCATGGTCATGAAGGCCATCACTCTACAAGGTGTAGACCTTGTATACATCAAAGTGCTGCAACATACATACAATTAGAGTAACTCCTTTATCAGGCTATATAAAGACTCTGAATCCTTCCAGCTCCAAAAAGGAGTAAGACAAGGTGATACCAGCTCACCCAAACTCTTCACAATCTGCCTCAATATGATCTTCCAAAACTTAGCCCGGGAAAAGAGAGGAATTAAAATTGACGGCAAATATCTGAGCAGCCTTAGATTTGCAGATAACATTGTCTTTTTTGCAGAGAACCCACAAAACCTCCAACTAATGCTAGATGAAATATACAAAGAAAGCAAAAAAGTTAGCCAAAACATGAGCTTCAGTAAAGCGAAAGTCATGTGCAACAATCACATCGAGAATAAGGACATAACTGTCAAAATTGATGCAAAATTGGGGAAAGTAGACCACTGCATCTACTTAGGACAATGAATCTCTATGAAACCCACAAAAGAAAAAGAAATCAAGCAAAGGATCACCCTAGGGTAGCAAGCCTTTTGCAGAGCAAGCTCAACCTTCAAAAACAAGACAATTCCAATAATCCTAAAGAGTAAAGCATACAACCAATGCATCCTCCCAATAGTCACCTATGGAGCTGAAGCATGGAACCTAACCATGAGACAGACCTCCAAACTAAGAAGCATGCAATGCACACATGAGAATCATGCTCAACCTTATATGCAGAGACCGCAAGACAGCACAGTATATCAGGAAGAAAACAGGAGTCCAAGACATTGTAGAATCTATTTAAAAACTTAAATGGCTATGGGCAGGTCATGTGGCAAGAATGGCAGACAACCGATGGATATCACGACTCACAACATGGATCCCAAGAGATTATATGCAAAACCAAGGCCGACAGAATTCAAGATGGAGAGATGAACTTGACAAATTCAGAAAATACTGGCTCCGCAATACCCATGATAGAAAAATGTGGCAGATCCTGGGGAAGGTTTATGTCCAACAACGGGTGTTAAAAAACTAATGATGATGATGATGATGAAGAAAAACATTGTTAACCTCTTTGAAGAATTTACTGTTCATATTGTTCTAACAAGATTAGTACTGTGTACATTCTTGAATACTTAAAAAGTAGTAAACACGCATTATTAAAAATATGATCTCATTTTTTATCTATTTCAAGAGCTTTTAAAAATTTTGGAATCATCCACTTAGTCTTATGAAGAGTTAACTAAATGGATGTTGGATATCTATATTTCAACCTATCTTAGCCCACCACTTAATGAGAGAGGTAAACTTTATTATTGACTATATTTATTCATGTACAGTGAGAGAAATTTTGTCAGAATCAAAAGCCAAAATAGTAGGTCTGCATTATATGTAAGTGAAATATTTTAGCAATTAGTAATACTTGTACCAACGTAGTAACCACTAATTCTTGTATATGGTCTGGTGATTCTTTTTGTATCGAAAACCAACATTTTTACCTTGGCAGTCTAAGACATCCAAGTATAGGATTTACAATGGCACCTGAAATCTTCTCAACAATAAGATATTTTGTCCAAATTGATAACTAATCATTTTAAAACCTCCACATATGAAAAAAATATTCATGCTTTTTTATGCATAGAAAAGATACTACAAGCACATGTACACATAAGTGCATACACACACACACACACACACACACACACACACACACATACATCTTTATACCTGTATATTTTGTTGCTTGTTTTCAAACCCATTCATTGGTAATAATTACAGCTACAACAAGTAATCAACCTTTAAAGTCCATTGTTAGATATAGGCCTTCCCCAAGGTCTGCTACTTTTGTTGCTCCTGAACATCACAGTCTTAAAATATTCTTAACCTATCCAAATCATCATGTTATCTTATTTTCTGCTAGCCTAAATTTCACTCATGATCTCGAGGGATCCATGTTGTGAGTGGCAATGTCCAACAGTTGTCTGAAATTCTTCCAACACAGCCTACCCTTTGCCATTCAAGTTGGCTAATGGCTTCTGGGATATCTCTGATACCTATTTGCTCTCTGATATATTATACGATTTTACAATCTTTCCAGGAATGGTTTAACATTACTCTTCCCTCTGCATGTTGCATGGTTCTTCGTTTGAAAGCCAATTTCTTGGTCAGGTTCCATGTTTCAGCTCTATAGATACTGATGGAAGGATACATGGCTTGGAACTACAGGTAAAAATCTCTGAAAATTAAGACAGACATATGTATCCTTTCCATAAAAATATTTTATATAAATTTTCTTCTAACTTGAAGAATGATAATTAAAATAAGATAACTATGCATTCAAAACCTTGGCTCCACCTTACGATAGCATTACAAATCATGTAATCAGTAAACATGCCATAACCTTTAATGAAAATTGGTTAGTGGCTAAATTTTGCTAAAACAGAGGTTTCATCAATTTTGGTGTAGCTAAAAACCGGACTTGAGAATGTCAATCACTCTCATAAAATGAATCACATATAAATACCTGTTTGAAACCATGATTTTACACTCAAATTTTGCCATCTTTGACCATAATACTCAAGCATTCTATAGTAACAATTCCATGTATATCAAGATGACAACGTCAACTGATTTACATAAATTTGATTTCTAGCACCTATGATAAATTTTAAAGAGAATATTTTCTAATTAGCTCTATTCATTCAGGTATTTTAGCTTACTTAGAGCTGCTTTAGACTGCACTTAAGATGGTTGGGGATCAGTTTTCAAAGTAGGAACAGCTGATGCTATGGTTGGCAAAAGAGTATTTCTCATCATTGGATATATGCAGAAAAGTTACACCTCAGTCCAAAAGTCTGTTGTACGAATACTAAATTTCAGCTCAATCTGTCAACCTACCAGGCAACTTCATTGGAAGAAACTGTAAACGGGTTCTCTTTCACTCCAAAGGTAAAATTGAATAATATAGAATTACCTTTCTAAATCCATTCTTTTACAATAAAAATTCTGCCAACCTTGTCAGTAAGATTCAAGCATCAAATAATATTAGTTCCATTCATATCTAATTAGTAAAATGGACTGATTTGCATAGATTTAATTTCTAGCATCTATAATAGATTTTAAGGGAAATATTTTTCAATTATCCCTATCCACTCAAATATCTCAGCATACTTTGAGTCAGTTTAGACTGTTTTAGAGTAACGGTGCTTACAAAAGTTGCTCCTTGGTCCAAAAATCTCCATTTCAAAATTTCAGCTCAATCTGACTATCTATAAAGCAAATGTTGGAAGAAACAGCAAATGGTGCAGACCCTTTGCCAAATGGGTTCTGTGAGTAGATCTTCGCTTTGCTCCTATAATAAAATAGACATCAATTTCATCATTTTTTGACATGTAAAGCAAAACTGTCGACTCACATGCATTCAACAAACAGATATCTTCAATACTGAAGTGTTTCTCAGTCTCTATCCTCCCTTTCTGGTAAATATTTGAAGTCAGATATGAACACACATTTTGTAACACTTATTCATACATTTAACTTCCTTATGTGTAAATATAACAAGAAATTGAACTTAAATGCATACATATATATATATATATATATATATATATATGTATATGTGTGTGTGTGTGTGTGTGTGTGTGTGCGCGTGTGTGTGTGTGTGTGTGTGTATATACATATATATATATATATATATATATATATATATATGTTCCCTCTATATATACTAATTGAATACTCACCCTAACAAGCAGGATAAAATTGCTGAAAAAAATCAATGAAACAGGTTTGGTAAGTCACTCAATAACATAACCAACGTCTTCTGGCAGTATGCTGTGTTGAGGATGATCAATTAAAAAATTGGGAAAAGAGCAGAAGAATAAGTTACTTCTTTTGCCTTTTGTTTAGCAGTGATCACTATACACACTCTGAATTTTCAAAAAATCAGGGTGGATGCTGCCTGAAAAGTGCTGACCTAAATTGAGGAATCAATTTAGCATAAACTTACATAGCAAATTCAACCCTCAAATAAAAACTCATTTTGCGGGATAATTTTCAAAGACAAAAAGGTTATTTCTATTATTATTCGGACTATCCTCATCTTGGTTGTTTTTCATACAACGTTTCGGCCGTTGTACTCTACGGCCTTCATCTTCTATTTCTAATAGAGAGATATGAATCAGATACTTTAATCTACTTTGCTTTTAAAAGACTTTATTTGTGTACTTTTAGTCCAGAGTTTTTACGGTGTCAGGAAAATGTTAGATCTCCCATTTATGTTAATCCGTATACCTGAAATAAAATGAAAATAAAATTCATTTTATAGCAAATATTCAATTAACAACAACCATAAATTCTGAAATTTTTTTTTCTTCTCAAATCTCATACATGATATACATAGTAAATACTAAATCTTATTGTAAATAAATAGTTCACAAACAGAATTTACTGCATACACTTTTTTTTTTACATATATTGTATATATACACACCCCCATCACACTATTTATAGAAAAAGTCAACCACTGATTTGTAAATAATCACCTATGAAAGAGAGGCCTCTTCAGCTACTCAAATTGTCTTTCTTTGTTTTGGGGAATTGGAGAGTTGTGAAAATAAAGAGTCAGCAAAGTGTCAAGGCAATCAATCAGCATGCGAGAAGTTCAACTTCAGGAATCTAAGAATCAGGAAAATGAATACCACCCATCCAGTACCAAAATCATCCCTACCCCAGCCTTACATAACATCATCACCATTTTGGGGGTCTGGGAACACTCAAATATTTTTTTCAATATAATAAATGGCAATTGCTTCTTACCTTTACAATATTTTGGCTTACGAAAGTTTCTTTTAAAAGAACTTTCTATTTTGGGATACTGGGTTAATCCTGTACATGTGTGTGTGCGTTTATGCCATAACCTGTGCATGTAAACGAGAGTTGTCACACTGCCTGTCTGTCACACAATACAAACCACCAAAAATGGGCTCAGCCACACCAAATATGTCTCACACACTCAACGATGGATATACATCAAAGCCACTCCCTACACTAAACGCATCTGTCTCTGTATAAACTCATTCATCCCACTGTCAATTTCCTAACTCTTTCAAGTTTGGCCATATGTTCATAATGTATTCTCAGATCCTCTGGAACATATGTGTATGCAAGATCTGCCAAGGGACTATTTCTTTCTCGATTATAAAGTGGCTACCTCACTTCAACCCATTCTGCTGTATGTCTCTCTATTTTTCATATAAGATCCTTAATTTTAAAAGATCGAAAAAAAAAGAGAGATGAGAAATAATTTCAAGTGGTTATTTCATTTGAATCTGATTGTCATATTTACCATTTGTCATCTCATTGATAGAAAGCAATTTTCTCAGTGGGTGGAAAATAGTTTGACATGTTTTAATCTATAAAGGGTAAAGAGCATTTTCTTTATAACTCTCTCCCATGTATTTTTCTTTCATTTTTTTTTTTCGGATATGAAGACAAGAAAAATGAATGTGAAAGAAATTTACATTGAATGAGAATGTACGTTCAATAAATAGAATATTGAATAATGATAATAATAATAATAATGATAATATGAGATAGAAGCACGCAACTGGATATTGGTGGATTTCAAAGAAGCATCAGAAGAACGGGATGAAAATTAACATGTTGCACAAATATTAAATTAATGCCAATTCACTGTTTTGGGAAAAAGCATGGCAAATATCACTTGGAAAGAAGGATATTTACATTAGCTAAGTACCTATTCATCTAGGCATAATTCACAAAGTAATCACTATAATGTTTTAAAATTTACCAAAGGAATAATTGGTAATGAAAGCACATTCAAAATATAATGAAATCTAAAAGTGATGAAATAAAATATGGTGAAAGTTATACAGTCGATATGAATAGTTCTGTAATCTAATGTACCATAGAAAATGTTCAGAGACAAAATTTCTGAAATACCTATTAGAATATTCCAAATAAAAGTGAACTTTCAGAAATCCAAGGTACTTTGTAAAATTTTAATTAAGAGATCTCAAGGCATGGTGAAAGGATTTAGTTTTAAATTCCAAGCAAAAGGATTTCATTTCTTGGTTGGCCAAAACGAAAAAGTAAGGTCATCTCTTGTCCCATCAGAAGGAAATAAACAAGGTTCAGCATTTGTTCTTGATTTAAATAGTATATATGCAGACATGGTTGAGAGCACAAATTTGAATTCCAGCTTATGCCAACTGGCAGACATGTTTTGCATTTCTGTATTATTTCAATTTAGCCAATATAAGTTGATTACACAGCCTAAATGTCTGTAATGTCTTTATGTTCAGTCTGTCACTTGTATAAATTTCGCTGTCCACAATGCTGTAATATTTATAATGGAGTTTAAAGATATGTGAAGAATGTACAGAAAATTTTATTGTCACCGAAATGATTAGCCCAGTGTCTTCTTTTTGTAATGGCCGACTTCTGATATTTCCGATTTTGCCTGTGGCCCACTAGTATATTATATCAGTTTGCCCTGGAGACCTATAAATTTCAAACATTTACTCGGTAAGTACAAAGAAATATAAAAATCTGCGTAGAGTGTTTATATTTATTTATTTAGACATAGTTTAATATTAGTTAATTAATTGTTCTGGGAAAAACAACTATCAGTGTGAAGATTTTGGTCTCATACCTACGGTAAAAAATAATACAATGCAATGCTTGTGTGAGCAAAAATTAAACACTTCCTGACATAAAAGATTATCTAAAAGCTATCAACTACTCAATGGCCCACAAATACATAAAATTAGAAAATTTTCAGAAAAGATTCATGGCCTACAGAGAACATCTCAATAGCTGACCTGTAGACCATAACCCAACTGTTGCCAACCTCTGGTTTAGCCTAATGGTTAAATTTTCTCTTATGATTCAATATCAACCCCGGGGCCTTAACTTATATGAAAATGTTTGCAATTATGGTATGAGTCTAAAAACTGAAATCTCTGCAGATAAGAGACCCCTATACAATGCTCAGCTGTTGTGGTCTTGTACCACACTAAGCTAAGCTTAGGTTGCCTACCATGAAGTGATTGTTAGCAAGATTATCTCACAGCTAGTGGAGTGGGTTTGGTAATCATAGCTTGCTCCTCACAGGTTTCCTCACCCTTGTGACATTTTGTCAGAATAAGTCTAGCTTAGAAAGTACCTATGGAAACTCTTATTGTGTGATGGTTGATTAGTTTGTCTCACAAACCAATTCGCTAGTGTAGCGAATTTTTATTCTTAGTGCTCTACCATGTTGGCCTTGTAACAGACTAAGCTAAGCTTAGAAAATAACGTTGTGCATACTTTTGCATAGAGCAATGATTGGAAAGCTAGTCTCACAGATCATAACTACAGTAGTGAATTTGATCATCACTTGGTGCCCCATATCCATGGATTTATATAAGTAAACAATGGTACAATAATCTGATTTCTATATGTTCATTAGTTTGTACGTTAGTTACCGCAACTCTGCAAAAATGGCATATCATGGCAAGTTTTTTTTCCCAGCGTAATACCATTCCAATTGTCAAATTTTGAGAATAAAACAATTTACGATCCAATCTGTAACTTGATAGTAATAGCCCAGGATCTGCGTTCACACACAACCCAATAATCTTTAAATGATCCTATTTCTCAACAGAAATAACTCCAGGTATATTAAATGTTAATTATAGAGTGGTTTCCCATATTCATTCATTCATTTATTAATTTCCAAATAATCATAATATAAATTCTAAGCGAGTTGGCATTGGGCTTAATTGGCACTGAAGATGGCCTTGAAGCGACTTATATCAAAACATTAATTTTCAACACCTTCATCAAAACACCTCACATAAGGCTCTGTGGACTAATTGTGTTGCCAAGCACAAAGTCAGTTGAAACCATGATGAAAACTCTTCCTTACTGAATAGCTTAGTTGGTTGCTTCTACTTGGGGGTAAACCAAGCCACAGATGAATGTTCTTCTAATCCCACCACCGACATCACCTGAGAATTGAACAAGTGGTTCACAGATTTAAAAATTAAAGGAAAGAGAAATAGAAAGATTCTATTGCAAGCTGGGTTATTTGCTCAGTTGTGTGTCAGCTGCCTCAAAGCAAATGGTGAAGACAGACCGACCAGTGGACATTTTGGGGCGGCCATGTTTGCTGTACTTCTTCACTTACTAATCCAACCCAAACAGCTGCGTGCTCTGTTACCGCAGCGACACGCGCCCAATCCAAAGCCCTTTGATAAATGGAAATGGGATATGATTTGCGCTCCTCCTGCTTAAGATGAGATGAAGGGACAGTTAATGCCATTAATAAGTCTTTCTTACTTTCTCTCCCTCTCTATTTCTTTTATTTGTATTTCTTAGATTTTTCTTTTTTTCACTCTCTTTTTTTTCACTCTTTTAATCTCTTTTCTCTTTTTATATTTCTGTCTCCACTTATAACTTACTTTCCTTTCATTCTGTTTCTTTCAAATTGACATCTCCCTTTAGGCTGTTAAACATTTTTGTCTCTATCTTGCATGTCCTTTTTCTTTCATTTGATTTTCTTGTACTTTTCATTCTTTTCACTTTTCTTCTCATTTTTTTTTCAATTTTTGCTTGCTTTTTTTCTTCAATATATCTTCCCTTACGTAGTCATTTCAGTTTGTCCTTTTCTTTCGTTCTCAATGTCTTTCTTATACTTTTCCTTCTTCTTTCTCTTTCTTTTTTAAAATCTTCCGTAATTTTTTTTCAACTCTTTTTCCTTCTTCTGTATGTTTCTATCTTTTTGTCTTTGTCTTCACTTTTTCTCTCTTTTTCATTCTTAATAAGTTCCATTCCTTTCTCTCTAATTATTATAAGCTTGATTTGTCAGATGTACTTCCTTTTTTCTCTCTCTTCACTTCCCGTGCTTTCATTTTTTTCTTCTTTCTCCTCTCACTCTTTCGTATGTATTCTCTATTTTCTTTTTTCTCCTCTCTCTCTCCTTCTTGTGCTTTCTCTATTTTTTCTCCTCTCTCTCTCCTTCTTGTGCTTTCTCTATTTTTTCTCCTCTCTCTCTCCTTCTTGTGCTTTCTCTATTTTTTCTCCTCTCTCTCTCCTTCTTGTGCTTTCTCTATTTTTTCTCCTCTCTCTCTCCTTCTTGTGCTTTCTCTATTTTTTCTCCTCTCACTCCTTCACTTTTTTTATGTGCTTCTCTTGTTTTCCCTTCTTTTTTTCTTTTTTCTCTTTCATATTACTTTTCATAAAATTTATTTTTCTTCCTTTCATTCGAAGATTCTTTTGATTGACTTTCCTTCTTTCACGTTTTTTTTTTCTTCCTCGGAGTACGGGGCATTTCTACTTTCCCATCATACTTCACTCAAATTTACACATTGGTCCACTTTATCGCATTCTCACCTTCAAATATATTCACGTGAATTGAAATGTAATTATCCGCTAAAATATATTTGTACACACACGCAGTCGATGTATTTGCATGCAAATTAGTTTATACTTACTGCTTCTGTTTATTTCTTCTATATTCATCTTCATGTATTACAGATCCATACACGTACATACACATAAATTTTTTGTCTTTTATCTGCTGGCAAATACATAATTTCCCATATATGTGTGAGTGTGTGTGTATATATATATATATATATATATATATATATATATATATAATTAAGAAATTGATATTTAATCCAACAGAAGTGATTAAAAATTGCATTATCTTATTTTGAAACTCTATTTGAAATGATCTCCAGTTATTACACAGTGTGTGTATCATTTGATCTAGGCAACATTGATAGAATAAACAATTTTAAAAAATGGGTTTGAAAATTAGTCGTAGGTTTGATCCTTGCAGCAGCCCTATTTTCTATAATTTTTTATTCTATTTATTTATTTACCTTGTCAAGACAAAATGATACATTCACTGTGTAATAACATGACACCATTTCAAATAGACCTTCAGAATGATAAAACACAATTCATAAAAACAAAGTATGTGTGAAACAGGGAGAAAAACTCTGAAAAAATAACACAAATTGCATTGACTGATATAGGTGACTGAAGTGACACAAAAATTCTTTTTAAAAACTTTTTCAATGTTTGAAACTGTAAAGCTTTCAAGACTATATATATAAAAATAAGAATATTGGCCCATTGCCATTTGAATTTTCTAATGCATTCTATGATATCTCACTCTTGTTTTCTCTCATACATATTGGACTGTCTTGTGATTTCTCACGTGATATTGATCATGATCCTTTCATGAGCATGTATCTTGGTTTGAGGGTCAGTCTTATGTTTAGGTTCCATGTTTCAGCTCCGTAGGTGACTATCAGGAGGCTGCAGCACTTAAATTCCCTTCTTTTTAGGACTAAAAAGATTTTCTTGTTTCGAAGGTTGAGCTTGCTATCTTAGAGTGATTCTTTACTTGATTTGTTCTTCTATTGAGGCTTTCATAAAGATTTGTTGTCATGTATGTAGTGGTCTACTTTCTCCAGCGCTGCATATTTGATTTAGTTTTGTATTTGTCTCAAACATGTTTATTATACACAACATATGCTTAAGTGAAGTTCATGTGGAGGACAACTTTCATGCTTTCTTCATTTAGTTTGTCTACTTTTGTCCACAAACTGCTATGCTTGGGCACTAATTATTGAGGTAGTGCTGTACTTGTTCTACTTTACCCCCTCTCAACCACGACGAAGGTTTCAAAAAGGAAGAGTTGCTCAGTATGTTTAGAGATCTGCATAGCTGCCAAGGACGCCAGGTGATGTGATGCAGCATCTTTCCATCAACTGACTGGTTTCCCTCTTTTCGATCAGGATTTACTCCCTTTTTTTCTATCATTCCAAGTTCTATTTCTAAATTACCCTCCATTCAAAAAAAAAAAAAAAAATTTAATCTTCACTGTTCCTTTTGCTCAAAATAAAATGTCATATGCATGTAGGCTAACTTATACAGTAGGCAGCCGTAGAAAATTCATTCAGTTTATGTTGTTTGACAATCATCATTCTCATCCTCATCCTCATCCACATCATCATCATCATCATCATCATCATCATCATCATCATCATCATTTATGGGAAAGCTGTTGTGAATGATATGTGCCAAAAGTGATTTTCAAGGTTTCGTGTTGGAAATTTCGCACAATCCACGTACAAATAGAACAGTTGAAGTTAACAGAGATGAAATCAAAACATTTCTTGAGAATAACCAGCATTATGCAAAGCAAAAGATAGTCAATATACTAAAATATTCATAATAAGCATTGAAAATCTTTTCCCACTAGTTTTATGTTATTCACTTTCATGTGAGACTTTCAAATAGGTTAAGAAGAATAACCTACTGGACCATGTTCAAATTTTCTGGGTTGTTTTTGAAAACTGGATATTATGCAACAGTGTGAACAGAAAATGCAAATAATATCCTGTTTTTCTCTTTCAATTTCTTTACTTCTTGCTTCCATTCTTCCTCTCTTTTCTATTATCTTTCTTTTAACTTTACATAATATGTTTCCTTTTTCTCTCTCCTGTCCATGTTTTCCCCCATTCTATTTTCTTATTCAAATCCACTCTGACTTTTTCTCATTATACGCTTTATCTTTTTATTTGGCTAATTTCTTTCCTTTGTTTAATTTTTCAAGATGTTTTTTCTTCTTTTTCCCCTTGTTTCGTTCGGCCTTCTTTTTTTCTCTCATATTATCCACTCTTACTTCTTTTCACTTCCATTAACGATTTTTCTCAGTTTTTTTTTCTTGTTTTTCTTTTATCTATTTCTTTCTGCTACTTCTTTTCCCTTTTTCCTTTTCTGTCTCAATTTTCATACTTTCTTTTTTTTCTTTTTCTTTTGCTTTCTTTTATTTTTCTCTCTTTTTTTTCTTTTTTTTTCTTTCAAAGTTTCTTCCCCAATTTTTTTCTTTTCTTTACCTTTCATCATTTTTTTTCCTTTTGCTTCTTCTGAAAAGAGTGCATTTCACTTTATCAAAATGGCTGATTGGTTAGTCCATTGCTTTTCAGAATGTTTCCATCCAGGACAAGTGATCAAGTACTCCAATGACAGCTTAGTTAGGCTACACTTAAACTAGATCTGTCGCTTGCCCAAAGATAAACAAACACTGAAAAGAAGAACCTGAGGGTGGCCTGGGATCCCCATTGGGCATCTAGTTTCAATTGGGTCTAAAGTAAACCTGGGCTTTATTTGTGAAAGATCCTGTTCACATACATGAGTTGACCATTAAGGGACTTTTGGTTCTGTTTGGATACTTTGAACAAACAGCAGACTTCAGTCAGCAGGATTAGGAACTGTTGCCCATTCTTTTGTCCCAATTCATGATCCCCTGTCCACTATTTCTAGTCTGAATATCCTTCAAAGGTTATTGGTCAGTTGGACACAGCAGATAGATAAACAGATAAATAAAGTCTTAAAGGAACCATCAAAACTGCTTTTTACTAAACCTCACATTGCAAGGGGGCTTTATTTCAAACTTTTAATGCTAACTAGGAAAGCTTCCTTTTGAAAAAGACCGTCGTTACCTGGACATTTCCTTTATGCCTCAAGGGTTTTCTTTAGAAAAGATGAAATAAAATAATAGAATTCAAAACTACACAAAAAACATTTTCCTAGGAGAAAATATCGACAATTTTATAAGAAATTTCTCTTGTTGTTGTTAAGATTAAAATTTACTGCATGATATATCAATAGAGAGAACAAATCCCCCCCCTTCACAAAAATGCAAAACACTCTTAAATGCAGTTAATGTTTAATTTATAAACAAAGGAGGTTTTGTGAATATTTCCATATCTTTTCATATCATTTTTTGGATGTATAAATGGTTGGGAATCACTTGGTGTTTTTGTGAGGATATTTTTGTGAATATTACAATGAAAACTTTTTAAATAAAATGAGATTAACCCACTAAAACAAAATGAAAACAAATCTATTTAAGTCCTTTAAGCTTCATCTTCACACACATACAAGCAATTTACTTAATGGATATAATTCACAGGTTGGAGAGTGTTTCTTTGGGTAGGGACACTTATCAACAAGAGAGATTTTTGTCAAGCTGTTCGAATTCTGACTGAGTAGATTCATGTTTCCTTTGCACTAATGCCTTTGAGGAAGACATGAAACTATTTCTCCCTGCACTCTGTTGTATTTCCTGTTATCCTCACTAAGTCTATTACAATGATATTTGGTAGAAAAGAGATTGGATGAGTGATCACTTGGGAAAACCACTCCCCCTTTCTCACCCTCCTTGGCGGAAACTTCAAAATTCTGCTGAGCTTGTTCATTGTTCACCCTTATATTCATTCATAAAAAATACCAGTTTTAAAATCATAAGAGTTTGGATACACTGCCTAGTTATGTAGCTATTCAATCAGAACTTGGAAGATAAAAAATACAAAGGAAATGAACATATCAATCTCTGCAAGATAAATAAACATACTTGTAATCAAATAGATCTGATAAAAATATCAGGGCAAGGTTCATCAATGGGAAGGTTTACGATGACATTTGAACACAGACTTTTCTGTGCACTACTGCTTGGTGCAAGGATGACTGAGCATATTATAACTGAGCTTATCCATTCCTGATTAATATATTGTTTAATTATAACTCTTGATAAAAAAAACAATTTCTTAAATACCATCATAGGTTTGAGTACATCAAACCAAAGATTACCAAACTAATAATTAGATAAACCAAAACGAGAACATAAAAAGCAAATAAGAACTAAGCAATAATTTAATGCATTGTCTATAACTTCAAGAAGAGCAATAATAATTCAAACTTCTATTTTCTCTCCAAGTTGATGAGAGCAACTCAAAATGAAAATTAGACCCAAACATTATAAAAAGTTTGTTAGTTCTTGTGAGCAAGAAATTATTAAGAAAATCAATTCATTAAAATGATTCAATTCAAAAAATAATTTCATTTTTGTATCTCTATAGATTGTTTGGATTCTGTAGTTTGTTTTTGTTGATCTCCATTGTGCCAAGATGTGCTCGCTTATTGTTCCCTGAATTATCTTTGCATTAAGCGGTCATGCATGGAAAAGTGGGTATTTAAATGTTGGCGCCAAGTAGATGTGCTCTGAGAAGTCAGGTCATATGTATATATATATATATATATATATATATATATATATATATATATATATATATATATATATATATATATATATATATATATATATATATATAGATAGATAGATAGATAGATAGATAGATAGATAGATAGTTGTTTAGAAACAGCGTCTCCTCTTTTGAGCAAATCTCTACCATTTTTGGCGCAGAGGTCCAAATGCACCTGACAATGATGCATAAATAAAGAGAACCCAGTTCAGCCCTCTCTATTGGTTAATATCCGATATATTTCCGTCTGTACATTTTTTTAACCTAGAAGCAAAAGAATCAAGGGAGGTAATTCTATTCTTTATTTGGATATTTCTAGATTTTTTTCATCTAGAATCATGTGATCTCTAATCAGTGAGAGTTGAAAAGTCAACTTCTGAATAGAAGCAGCCAAACAGATTATTGCAATATTGCTGTGAAGGCTACTTACATGTGAATCAGCTACATTACAGTGTCACTGGTTCAGCATTGCCAATAAAGCAATGCCATTCAAGTGCCAGTTATTCCAGCCCTGGCACTTTCTAGCGCCAGGCAAGTACATATTAAATTTCAACAGGCTAACAACAAGACCATCCAAGGTGTCACAGTCCACCCTTTGATTATCCTATGATGGAAGCAATTAGTGTTGAATGCAGAATTTTTTCTTTGCTAACATTTTTTTGTTCAATAGAATCAATATATAATATTCAATAATGTTTTCAAAACCATTTATAAGGCAAATATTATTCATTTTGATACTAATAATACAATAGCTATAAAAAATTAATTTCTGTCCAGACATTTGACTTTTTAAAAAAATCACTGAAAGATTTGAAAATATTTCAAAATTAAATTGAAAAAGACAAATCTAAATTCAGATAGATGAATTAATCCCTTTTTTAATTGAATTTTAAACACCATTTTATAGATACAATGACTTGGGTAGTTTTTTTAGCTCAATTTTGCTTGAAAGTGATAGTTCTACTATCAAGTTGTTTCTTATTTTACAGTCAGTATCAATAAAAATGGTGTTAAAGAATCATCTTTAAAGTGATATTGATCTATTTATTTGAATGATACTATCCTATAATTTAGCTGAAAAAATTGCAATACAAATTTATCTATGAAAGAATGAATGAAATAATAGTATTAACAGTATCAGGTTTCAGGGTAAGTGAAGCCATTAGGATAGAAAATTTTGTGACATGCCCATGTTCGTCTGGCTAGTTTTAAAGAAAAAAAAGAACTAAAAAAAATAAACTAAAGTAAAAAGTAGTCATTAAAATTAATAACAATGATTTATAATACTTCATAAAAAGGCCATGTTTTACTTCCTTTTTCATAAATTAATTTTGTTGTAAGTTTTGAGATTCAATTTGACTTTGCAGTCTTTCATAGTTGCGGGAGTTTAACTTGATATGTCGGGTTCCTTAAATGGCCAGCTCTATGTTGTATGAATATGTGGTTGCGTTATTCAGACAGATTTTCATCAGAGCAGCAAATCATGGAAGAAGAAAGGTCGTCTACCCAAAAGTTCTCACTGGTTAAAAGAATTTTGTTACTATGATTTCTGTTTTCTGTTTTGTATAGCAATTTAGAATTTTTTTTCAAAATACAAAAAGTAAAAAAAGATATTATTCTTTCATTTAATACATAACAGCAAACAGAGGAATTCTGTTATTAATTAGAAATTAACACAGTCGCATCATAACGACTTGAAAAAAATCAACTTTTTTTTTAATAAAGTTTGCACGTACAATTATCTACAAACAGAAAGGCATAAAAACTTGCTATCAGTCAAGTCATTTTAGTTCAACATAAAATGAGTGGTTTTATATATTTGACACCTGAGCAATGCTGGTTATATCAGCTAATATGTATAGATATACATATATATATATGCATAGATATACACACACACACACACACGCACATATATATATATATATATATATATATATATATATATATATATATATACATATAATAATTAATAATTAAGTCATCCACAGACAGCAGTTTTGTTGTATTACAACTCTTCAGTGTGGCTATGGACTATCCATTATCCCATCCAGTACCACGAGGTAGGATTGAAACCTTGCTTCAGACCTATATATAAATATATGTATATTTATATATATATATATATATATATATATATATATAATATCATTATTTTGACCAATGCACTGTTTTTTGGGACCAATCAGCAATGCTACCAAATTACCATTCAAAAAAAAAAATTTGATATGATTTCTCAAAATAACTATCTTTCAAATGTAACTCGAGTTGAATATGTAATACCCGAACACTCAACAAAAATTACCTCCGTGCAGTGCTCATTGCTTCATACAAGAATTTTCTATAAATGTCTTTTAATATCCTTAGATCGAACAATTTCTAACAAGACAGCAGTGGTGCCTCCCTCAAACCTCTCATCAGATGTTGACCCGGGAATCAGGCATGGTTTAAAGACCAAATCCTCACTATTACTAACCAACGGTACTCCAGCAATATCTTGCAATACCACCATGCATTGTCAGTTCTCTATCACATTCTGGGAACAAGATCCATGCTGGTGCAGTCTCAGCCCAATCATGGAACTTAACTTCATGGTAATGGTTGGAGTTTAGTCATATCGAGACTGAGATGACAAAGAAACAAGCAGACATGGAAATAGAGATGAAAGAATAGGTACCAATACAAACGATGGACTAAAACAGACATGTAGTTAACTACTGGACATTGATAAGTGGATCTTCTTTACCTCCGAGTTGTAGACAGCATTCTCTTATGTTATACTTACATCCTGAACTTAACGGCTGCCATGTTGTATCTGGCAAAAGAGCCAACCTTATTTTCATACTTATTAAGATGACCTCATTCCATATTCATTCAGTGGAAGATCAGGCAGTTGATGGACGGATCAGCCAACCAGTGTAATCCAATGTTTTGTGTTTGAACTCTGACGGATTGATAAACTTGCCATTATCAAATACTTGACTGACCTTTAATACTTTAATTTCATCAAAAGCAACAAACAAGCTCTGGTTTTGCAGAAATGCTAAATCCATGATGACATAGCTTCAGCCCAGACTTGTATCTTCTTGATATATTTTCTTTCCTCTGTTGATGACAATCTGAGTTGAGTTAAATACATAGAGGTTGAATTGGCAATAAAACTTCTACATCCAACCTCCATGGGATACACATTGGTTGTCCAGCCATGTGCCAAAGAAGACATGTAAACAGTATAAACTTTCCTAGACCTAAATAGTCAGATTCACAAGGTCGCGATGTTGGCTAGTCAATATGATTTTAGATGAAAGACAATGTCCTTAATGCACTGTTACATTCCAGTCCATGAAACTATCAAACTATATAGACTTACGTATTTCCGTGACCCAGGGCCGGGGCTACTTCCTTCCTTATTCAAATCTTTCCTGGTCTTAGTGGACATAGAATTTCATTAGCAGCCAGGCAACATCGTTTTGTTACTTCTGCCATGTTGTGTCTCCATGAATAACTTGCAAGAGAACACTTGCACCAAGTGAGGATGTGTTTGAGGCTAGCACTCTTCCCACATGCACTGCATCTATCTCAACTTGTCGACTCCAACAACTCCAATTTAGATGGCATTTGTAGGACATCATATGTTGCCTTCATGAGGGAACTCAGCCTTTGTGGGTCCATCTAGTTGATGCTGCACCATATAACAACCCACCCATCTTTTTCCATTTGGCCCATTTTGAATGACCAACTGCTATTGTTAGTTGCTTGTTCTTCTCAACCTGGCAAAGCTCTTCTCATGTAAATATATATATATATATATATATATATATATATATATATATATATATATATATATATATATATATATATATATGTATATAATGTGTGTTTAAAATGGAATAGTGAAATCTTCTTTTCATTATAAGGCCTTAAAATCCCTTTTAAGCAAATGTTGTCAATACCTGATCTCACCAATAGTCTATCAAAGGTCTAATTAGTACCAGGGGTATGCTGGGTGGATAGAACAGCACTAAATATTTTTTATTTGCTTGTATATTTTTTTCATCATTCCTTAATACTGTCCTTTTTTTTTTCTTTTTGCTCTTTACAGGCCTTTATATCTCTTGGCTGGCTTGAGGAAGCAGATGGCTTCAATGGTTTCTCGTTTTTGGCACCTGACAATAGGCGTTGTCTCTGGGTTGCTATTGTTCCTCTCATCAGCATCTGTTATTAACAGTATTAGCAGAAAGAAGGAATGGTCAGCACTGAATTCTCTCCCCTTCTTTTAACTTCATCATTTTTTTTTTATCTCCTTATTTTTTGGCATGTATCAGTGTTCTTTTTCATAGTTTCTTTGTCATATCATGCGGGTTATGTTTTGCTCCAGGTTATGGAATAATATCTGCTGTAGATTTTACTTGATTTCTTCTTCTTCTTCTTCTTCTTCTTGTTTTTGCTCTTGTTCTTCCTCCTCCTCCTCCTCCTCCTCCCTCTCTGTTGTATTACATATTGTTGAATGATGTCTTGTCATAAGGGTGATGTGGGGGTGGGGGGAGGTTAATAAATAGAAAGAGAGAATGTGTGAAAGAAAGAGAGAGAAAACAGAAGTAGTAAAAAAAAAAATTTCCTGTCCTCTGCCCCGCTAAGAAAAAAAAGGAAAAGAGAAAAAATGATTAATGGCAATAGAAAAAGAAGAATATGAAAGAAATAGATTCAAGAAAGAAAGAAGGAAATACAGAATCGATTAATTAAACAAGAAAGAAAAATGAGATGGAGTGAAAGATTTGTAAATAAGATGAGAAAGAAGAAAAACGGTTTTAAACCAACAGCAAAAAACAAAACAAACAAGAGCAGACTAGTTATGGTGGGGTGGTTAAAAAAGACCCATTAAAAATTGGGGATAATGGAAGCAGCAAGAAGAGGATGAATGGAGTAGAAGATGAGATATAAAGAAGAAAGGAACATAGAAGGAGAGGGGTTGATTAGTAAAACAACAATAAATAGAAAAAAAAGAAGAAAAGACATAAAGAAACCCCCCTTAAAAATTTCGGTCAAAAAAGAATTAGGAAAAATGACAATAACAACTTAGAAAAAGGAGTAATTAAAATTGCTCATAAATGCTGATCTCTCTCAGTCAGTTAAAATCTATCTCAATCAGATCATTATCTATTCACATGGGCTTCAATTGGTGTGTGTGTGCATATATATGTATATATATATATATGCATGTATATATATATATATATATATATATATATACATATATACATATATATATATATATATATATGCACACACGTGTATACTTATTGCTTATAGATATATATAATCAATTATCTATGCACGTATGCATCTATGTGAGGAACCATCAACCGAAACTGCCAACACAGGTTTCTTCAGTTTTTACGTGATTCTTGCTGGCTATTTATATGCATATACTCAAGCATACTTATTGCTTATACATGTATACAATCAAACATCTATGCGCATATGCATCTGTATGAGTATTAGTAGAAACCATCAACCAAAATTGCCAACATAGGTGTCTTTGGTTTTCAAGTGATTCTTGCTGAGTGGCTACATATGTGAGTATGTATGTAATAATTTCAGAGGTATATATGTATGTGCCATGCTTGCAGGCAGCACCAAAAGAGCTTAAGGGTTGGAAATTTCAATATTTGCTCCTTATTATGTCTAAGGAAAACATTGGGGGGGGGGGTTGAAAATTGCCTCCCTATAATAAGTTTTCAAGGAGGTGTTGAATTTACAAGTTCATGCTATGCTAAGTTGGTACCTTAGTTTGTGTATGGCAGTTTTGGCGCTGGTCCTTTAGAAATTTGGACTTTTTCGTTATCCAACTAAAAGTGAGAGGAGTAACTAATACATAAATCACTTCTAATTCTAATTTTTTGATTGATCACCCCCAACAAATCATGCTGCCAAAAGATATTGAACATTTGACGGTTTCTATTGGATGATTAAGCAGACCTGTATATATATATATATATATATATATATATATACATATATATATTTATATATACAGTGATGTACTTGTGGACAGATAATGACATGATCCAACATTACATATATATATATATATATATATATATATATATATATATATAACTTACACACATAGATGTGAGGAAGTGTAAAGAGAGTGTATATAAAAAGCAATATTTGCTTATGCCTATGTGGAAGAAGTGGTCACGAATTACTTCAAAAGGCATGGGCCCTTGTCTTCAACAGTTACAAAACGTCAGCTACTGAATGCACAAGAGTACAAGCCCAAGAGGCAGGAAGTCCAAGATTAGTGCTGAGATTGCTACACTCTTGTGACATAATCTCCCCACCAAAAAAAGCAACATAAAAACAAAAGAAATCCAGGACCGATGCTTCTTCGGAGTCTGCATGTTCCTTGTACTGCATTCTGCAAGATCAAAGGTTTTGTGAAAATGAGAGTCCTTGCACAAATTTTTTCCCCTGGTCTAAATGTTTCTCTCTGAATTCCATTTTGGATTTTTTGTTGTTTTTAGGTTCAAACTACCAGAAATACTGATCATTTGGTGACTCAAAGACAATCAGTAGTTTCTTGGGAAGGGAAAAAAAATCTCCAAGGTTTTTTTTTGTGCAATTTGAACTTCGCAGTGATCTTATTTTTCAATTCGCATTAGAACAAGGCTAAATGGAGATATCGACAGAAAGATAGGTAAGAAAAGGGAAACACGAAATTCAGAGCAAAAATCAAAATTAATTCTTTTATTTATTGCTATTATCATTTCTATCATTAATACTATAATCAGTTTTTGTAGTTTTCAGTATTTACTGGTGGGTTTTGCTGGAGATCAAGTGACAGCAAGTGTCCTCAATATTCTACAACTCTCCTCGGTATTCTTCTTCACTCCAGCAGTGCAGTAGTTTGGATGGTCTTGGTTCTTCCATAGATTTTATATTCCACCAGCTTTCTTGTCAGGTTCGTCAGGATTATACTCAGGCCTCTGGCCACTATTGGCACAACTGTCACCGTCACATTCCAAATCTTCTTCAGCTCTCAGACAAGGTCCAGATACTTATCCAGCTTTTTATATTCCTTCTGTTTCACCCTGTGGTCAGCAAGAACAGGTAAATCCACTATCTCACACTTTTCCCTCTCCTTGTTCACTACAACTAAATCTGGTATATATATATATATATATTTGGTGAATGGGATTTTTCCTTGTCTTCATTGTTTTCAACTCAGATCTTTATTGTATTCGGCAATTCTTGAATGGCCTACCTTTATGAACAAGGATTTATGTGTATATTATATATATATATGATAATTAATAACTTAGTCATCCACAAGCAGCTTCAGTGTGGCCATAGACTATCCATTATCCCATCTAGTACCACAAGGCAGATTTGGAACCTTCGCTTCAGACCCAGAGACTAGCATTTTATCTCTACCCTACGCAGATCTGGACGGTCAGTAAGGTTGGATTTAAGCAATATATTTACTTATGCACAATTCTCGATCCACCAGAGTGCTCTATTCCAGAGTTGAAAGAGCATTGCTGTATAGCTTATAATGATTAAGTTATCTTACTTAAAGAGTGCTCAACCATGAATAAGGAAGCATTAATTATAATGATGATTATTGATGCATATTGATATATAATTGACAATTGATATATAGATAGTTTGATAATGAAAATTTTTTACTTTTGTCAACAATCTTTTCTGACACCCCCCCATTTCCCTCCCTCCCCTCTCTTCCTCTCTAAGACAGACCATTTTAATGGGCAATTTATGCAGAAAAGCCTATTTTTTCTCCCTCAGACCCACACCACAAATATACTGAAACAGAATTGTTGAATATAGCCATTTTTACTGATTGGTGAAATAGACTTCGAAACTTCAACTTATCTTCTCTCTTTAGGAAACCTCTGTCTTGACAATAGGTAAGGATGACACACACACACACACACACACACATATATATATATATAAATGTGTATATATATATATATGTGTGTGTGTGTGTATGTAATAAGGAGTGGACATATTTGGTCCAACAGAATGAATTATGAATTGCATTACATTACTTGGAATCTTATTTGAAATGATCTCCCATCATCACATTGTTAATATATCATTCAATTTAGACAAGGTAAAATAGAATAATAGAATTTCTCTAATTGTTTATTCTGTTCTTATGTTATCTAAATTGAGTGATATATTAACAGTGTAATGACAGTTGATCATTTCAAATAAGTTTCTGTATGATATAACACAATTTAAAATTATATTTCATATATATATATATATATATATATATATACATATAAATGGATGACGGAAGTGACACAAAAAAATCAAAAACTTTTATAATGGTTAGTCTTCAAAGCTGTAAATCTTTCTAAAATATATATATATATATATATATATATATATATATATATATATATACTTCCATTGGAATAGAGCATTCTTGTCAATGGAGAATTTACCCATAAATAAATAAATCGCTTAAATTCAACCCTATACCGTCCAGTTCGGTAGCTCAGAGGTAGGATATCAGCCTCCAGGTCTGAAGCAAAGGTTTCAATCCTGCCTCGTGGTACTGGATGGGATAATGGAAAGTCTATGGCTACAATGAAGAGATGTAATACATCAAAACTGCTGTCTGTGGATGACACGATATATATATATATATATATATATATATATATATATTAACATACAGACGTGCATACAGCAGCACACAGACTGTTCCCAAGCCTCTGACCACTATTGGCACAACTGTCACCATAGAAAGCAAGACAGAAAAAGAGGTAAAGAAAGGAAAGTGCAATTTCAAGACGGAGAGAGAGCAACAAACAGCTATGGATATAAATAGAATTTCTCTTGATGGTCATAAATAAAGAATGTTTCTTCCACTTTTCCGTTTTCTTTTAATTAATTGTTATTATTCCAATTGAATATAGGTCAGTGTATTGCAAATAAGGAAAATTGTCCATAAATTTATGACCAACCACTCTTGTCTATTCTTTCAGCCATTCTCAAAATCTAGACATTTATTTCATCAGTCAAGAACCTAGAGCTCAATAAATTCTTCTCCAATCAAAATACTGGAATTTGAAATGTATTTCTCAACCAATTGATACATTCTGCCCAAAGAAGAACTTTCTATTGCCTTATGTGAGAAGTCATTCAGACCCATGAATAGCATAATGACAAAATGTAAAAATTATATTTTAAAAGACTATTAAAATGTTCAATCCCAGTAAAATTCTAATGGTCTTGGCCTATATCATAGAAATCTGGATCTTGAAAATGGTTTGATGAATAACTGAAAACGCTCAATCAGAAACACGTAGATGTTTTTCGTATTCACTATCCACAAATTCATGTTCAATTGAAACACAAAATATTTAGTAAAAAAGTAAGACTTTCCTCATTTGTGACCATAACATTTTAGTTGCTATGTTCACACCTAATGTTTTGTTGACATTATCAGCAGCTTGAGCATCATTATGTCCTACTTAGAATTTGTATTCATTCTGACTATTTGGGTAGACATCATTACTGGTAACGGCTCGAAACAGCCCAGATTAGAAGGAATTATATCTTTATTTATATTTTATCTTCAAAAAATGCAATTGCATTTGTAGATCTATCACTTTCAACATTATTCTCTATTGGATAAGAAAAATATCACTTAAAATGTAACAATTTAATAAAAAGAAGAATAAACGAAAAGAAAATGTAAAAAAAAAAAGCAATGATATTAATAGAAAAAAGAGGAAAAGGAATCTGAAGAGAACGAAGGAAAACTGATGAGGCAAAAGGAGAAAAAAATAGAAAATCAAGGCTGAGAACTTGAGGTGAATGGATATTGTGGTCACTATTGGTTGACCCCAAGTCCTTTTTTCATCATTTGGCTTTGCATTTTCCCTGTGTCCATCTTCAATAGGCCACACTGGCAGGTCAGTGAATGGCCATAATGAAGGACAGATTACCTGTCATCATGGACAATATGTTGGTACAGGAGCCCTAACATCCTCATCGATGCAATCGTATATTGCCTGATCATGTCACTGTTTACATAAGATTTTATTTTCAAAATGAGCGCATGACAGAATGTATGTGTACATAAAATTACTTACCATGCAAAGCTTAGTCTGGCACAAGGCAACTATGGTGGAGTACTTGTAAGGATCAAACTCACTACACTAACTTATTATTCTGAGGGACTCACTTCTTAACCAGATTAAGTGAAGCTTAACAATCATTTCCATTTTGGCTATTGCCATATTGTAATCAATGGCAAGTACTTGAATGGGAATAATTGTTAGTCCTCACTTAGTCTGACAAAAGGCTCCGATAATGGAGTACCAAGTGAAGCTCAAAATCAATAGCAACAGTGATTACCTCACTCTATCCTGTATATACAAGATATGTCCCAAAACTATCCAGCCATTTTGAATATCCCAAGAACCATTTGTGTAGCCTTGATATAACTTGGCAACTAATCACAGGGGACCCATTTGCGCATTCATGGACACTCTCCCCATGGAGTTACTCAGTCAGCAGTGTGATGCAATAGTGTAATCTTGTGCATTGTGTGACATTTCCGTTGACAATAAGCACACTTGCAGAACATACCACTCCTAGCATCTTCTGGCTTATTGCCATCGAAAGGGGGATGATTTTTGACCGTGCATGAGATTTAAGCAAACACAATGAGTCCGCTAATGGCAATCCCAAAGTGAGGACTTTTCAGACTATTTGAGATAAGCATGTAAAATCCTGAGAGGAATACTTTGAAGGGGACTATGACTGGATACTTCCCAGACTGACTTTTATGTACAGCTGTTTGTTAAGATATTTGTATGTTGTATGTTGTTAGGTTTACACAAACAGACTGATGGAAAAGGATTTTTCTTTCTGGTTTGAAGTTTTTAGTTTTTCTTCAGCCTCAAGATAAAAACAGGCATCTTTCAGAATATTCTATTCCCTGTAGAGATCATAAACAATTACAGAAGATCATGATGATGATGATGATCATCATCATCAGTCTTTTAGTGTTTGTCGTTAGGCATAGACTTTCTGTAGGATTCTCCAGACCTCTCTAACGTGAGCGTCACAGAGCCAATACTTTCTAAACTTATCTAGTTTGTCTCTCTATCTTTTATTCTGCTGGCCTAAGTTTTGCTTGTGATCTCTGGGGATCCATGTTGTGATGTTTATTGGTTGTCTGCCATTCTTGCAACATGACCAGCCCATTACCATTTGAGTTTTCTAATGGATTTTATGAAGACAAAATGTAACAAATATCAAAATTTAACAAAACTTTGCCTTGAATGGATCATGGCCACACTAGTCAGTAAGGATGTAACTCACTAATAATGGCCTGCAAGATGAGCTTGTTCACCACTGCTCTGTAGCAGGCATCATATACATGCAAATGTGAACATGTGCACATAAATGCACATGCACACATGTGTAAGCCAGCATGCACATATACATATTTGCATGCATATGCACACAAATGTATATTCACACACACACACATACACACACGCTTTGCTGCTCTTACTGTTTACTGTGATAGAAGACACATTGCATTTTTGGTGCTCACACTCTCTCTGATTGATAGGTATTAGGGACCTGGTCAGATCTTGTAATGAAACATTGTCATTCAGGGCTCACTGTCCTCACTACTGGTCAGTCATCTGGAAAGTTCTTTTATGCTGTCCTGTCTCTTGCCACATGCCAAACCACCCCACTCTCCCTCTGAAGTCATTGAGGTTAGCCTACTCATAGAAATCGAAGCTATTCATTTCATCTGTCATCAACTGCAACCGATTTTTATCACTTACAGCTGAGGACAAAGAAATACTTGCAAGTATAGCCCAATAGTTAGTGCAATGAACTGGAGACTTTAAATTCTCACAGTCGGCCCCAAGTGATGAGGGAGATGCATTTTAACAAACACATCCAGAAGAAGGAAATATGATTATATTTCCGTTTTTCTTTTCTCGTGACCAGTATTGCCGAAACATTTGTTCTTCTGTTCTACTTCTTCTTGTCATCATCAAATGTAGTGTTTTTCTTCTTCTATTGTTCCTTGTCTTTCCTTTTCATTTCATTCTTTCCATGTTAAAAATTATTTTCTTTTTCTTTCCTTTTTTCTTCTTTATACATTTCTTTGTTCTTTTTTATTCTTTTAGGAATTTTCAAACTTTTTTTTGTATCCTCTCTTTCTATCTCTTTTCTTTCTTTCTTTTTTGTTGTTGTTCTTCTTCATTTCAATCACGTTCTTCTTCAACCAATTTCCTCTCTAAATAATTATTCATCTCAGCTCATAGATTATATACATAAGGCCAAATAAAGGCAAAAAGGTTGTGTTGCACCTATATTCCAAATAGATCGCGACCGTGGCTAGATTATGGTTTAAGATTGATAAAAGGCTCTAAATGAAAAGCAAATCCAACAGCGTAAAAAATCCATAGAGGAAAAATGGAATACTCCCAACATTTTCTTTATTACTGTAGTAGGAATATGAAAAAAAATTAATGTGCATGGCTGAAGAACAAGAAAAAGCAGTACATGGCACTACATACTAATTCTAAAACTGCTAGGTTGACAATACCATACAGGCATTCTTTTTCCTTCTCTCTCAGGCTCTCTCTCACTTTCCCTCTCATCATTAATGAAATATCTTTAGGATGAAGTTTTAGGGGCCAGAATGGAAGACATGGCGAGGGAAAATACGGACATATGGCAACCCTAATCAAGCCGAACACCGAAAGTTGTTCTCTTCTTTATTTTTGTTTTCCTCTTCATTTTTTTCTTCCTATTCAAATAGATTTCTTCCTTTTTTCATTACTTCCCCTTTCTTTTTTAAAGTTATCATGTCAATTTCTTTCTTTCTCTACTATTTCCTTTTAGAGAAACCAAATCAAAACTGTCAACATAGGTTTCTTCAGTTTTTAAATGAGTCTGGCTCACTGGCTTTGTGTGTATTATGCATACATGCTGCTCCAATGGAGCTGAAAAATCAAGCATTTATTTGTTGTTACGCCTAGAAGTGATATTTTTTTTTGTTTATTCAAAATCTTTTCAAATAAATTTTCAAGTGGTGGGGGTTCAATTTTCAGTACAAGTTTATGCTTAATGAGTCCCTCAGTTTGTGTCCTGCTGTGTTCACACTTGTTTAATGAAAATTTGGATATTTTAGTGGTCCAATGAAAGGCAATAGAAATAACCTGACCTATTATTCCCTTTTTTTTCATTTTGCCTTTCCTTGTTTTTATAATCCTTCCAACTTTTATAAGACTTTTTTTTCTTTCTTCTTTAGTCCATTCCATTCTCTTCTGCTACTCTTTTGAGCTTCTTTGCCCATTTAGACGTAACGGTTTCAGATTCATCATTCACAAGGCTGACCAATCCAAAGTCAATCCAGGATATGCATTGCATTATCTCGAAGTAGCATCCTCCTCGAGGCATCTGTTGGAGGGAACTGTTGCCAATTCGTTTGCTTTGTATACTTTTCTCATTTGTATCTTGTTCAAGTGAGTCTAGATGTTCATCAGGCATTGAAGGTGATTGAGGCAATGAAACGGAGACATTTATAAACGATACATTGTGTTCCACCCTTCCTACTGATTACCCCCCCCTTTCGCTGATTACCCCACCAACCCTCCGCTTGATTACCTCTAACTAGAAACTGATAGAAAAATAAATAAATTAGGCGAAAGATTTTTAAGATAGTTAAAAAGATTCTTGACAGTATGTCTTTTTATTTATTTCTTTTATTAAGAATCATTAAAAAAGTTTCTTTGGACTATTTGTTGTGTGTGTATGTGTGTACGAGTTTATTCGGGCATCATTAATTTTTTATGAGAAAAAGAACAAAGATAATAATTAAAACATGCATCAAAATCAATCAGAAATAAAAACGTCTATCATGATTTTCTCTGAGAAAAAATAAAGTGCAAATATTCATGAGAGAATAGAACTATTTTCAGAAAAAAATTCATCAGTTGCAGCAGCAGGAATAATCTTTACTATGTATCGGTTTCTCCGCTTGATTTCTTCTTCTCATGGAGATTCATTGTCCTAGGTAGATGTAGTGGTCTACTTTCTCCAGTTCTGCATCTTCGATCTTGATTGTTATAGTTGAGCAAAGAATCACACTAGGTTTACAAGCTTTCGGCTGGGCTAGCTCAACCTCCAAGCAAAAGAAAATTCCACCGGTGCTAAAAAGAAGGGTATAGAACCAATGCATCCTCCCGTGGAGCCTAACCAAAAGACTGACCCTTAAACTGAGAAACATGCCACATGCACATGAGAGAATCATGCTCAACATAGAATGGAGAGATCACGAAACAGCACAGTATATTACGGGAAAAACAGGAGTCTGAGATATCATAGAATCCATAAGAAAATTTAGATGGCAATGGGCTGGTTATGATGCAAAAATGGCAGGCAACCAATAGACATCACGACTCACAGTGTGGATTCCCAGAAATCACATTCCAAAACCCTGCCAACAAAATATGAGATGGCATGACAAACTACGTAAGCTCAGAAAGTACTGGCTCCATGACGCCAATAATAGAGAGGTCTGGAAAATTTCTGGGAAGGTCTATGTCTAATGATGGATGCTAAAATGTTGATGATGATGATGTATAGGTTTTAACTTGAAATGTTGAATATTATCAAAAGGATTTTAAGAGGGTTTGATTTTGTATTAAATGACATAAGTAACAGGACAATATTGAAAACATACTCTGTATAGTAATAACCACAGAAAAAATGGATTATTTCAGTTTTAGGTGCTTTTGCCATGGAGAGTGGTATTAGCAAGCTTCATTGTCTTTACCTAATGTTGTGAATTTGAATCTAACTGGGTGGCCAGCTCTTGTGACCCTGTGCCAGACCAATGTCAAGCTTTGTAAAAATCAATTAAGGTATTTTTTCATAGAGTAGGCATTAGTAAAATTATCTTGCCTGACAATTATTATGATTTTTACTTAAAGCCTCTCTGGATGTTCAGCTCCTGTGACCTTGTGCCAGACTAAGAGAAAGTTACCACAAACTTGATTTTTTTCCTATTTCTGCTGTTGTCTAGTTCTATTTCTTGAAGATTCCTTCTAACAATTATCGAAAAAAGAATTGAAATATCAAGATTAACGTTATGCATAGGAAGCCTTATATTGTAATCATAGATGATATCAAAAAGTTATTGTCATTAAAGTCAGTCTGTCAAAAACATTTTATCTAAAATGAAAGATAATTTTTTAGAAATTGAAAATAAATTTTGTATAAATGTTTCAAAGAGTTGTTAATAATGATTTTGATAACATAATAAGGAATTCACAATAAAGGATGTAAATTCTTAACAATGAATGTAAATTATTCCAATTTTCACACTATTTGCTTATTGTTGTCAGTCAATCATTGTTATTTAAAAGACTCTATCCCAAAGGATCACAATAAGCAGTTTGTTCGGTAAATGTATACTTTTAGCAACAATTGCTTCATGATTTAGTAAGAATAAATGAAAAAATCTTAAATATAAACATTAAATTGCTCTAAATCTTGACTCTCTTGTATGAAATATAGATTAAAACATACATTGAATCAAATGTTACGAATAAGAAGTTTCTTATCTTTGTGGAAACTAACATAGTTTAATGTTATTCTGTCAGTTGGATTACTTATGACAATAGGTCACATAAGAAAAGATATATAGTAAGTGTATTATTATCTAAGATCAGTTCTTAATGACAATTTGACAAAGATATTGTTTTTGTAAGGACAAGCATCATAAAAATCATTGGATGATATAAAAATATGATTGGCTATTATTCGTATGGACTCAAAAATAGAACAATGGGTTCATTTATCTACCCTCAGATTAGTCAATGCCATCTGCCAAAGGTGGCTCTTTGGATGAGATAGCAGTTATAGGCAAACTTTTTTTTAAGCCATTAGCAGATAGGTGTTATGAAACTATAGTACTGTTGATGCTAGACTAAAAGACAAATGGTTTACAAGAGTATCTGGTTACTGCAACTCATGTATTCACATTGACCTTTAAAAGATTGCTCCAAAAATTATATAGGATTCAGTGTAACATTTGCATTGTTTTTTGTTTTGTTTTTTTTTTGTTTCTTTTCAATTGAATGTCCCTCTAATATACTTGCATACATGGTAATGTCTTTGCTTATTACTCCAAGGAATATGATATTCTAAAATTGAATATTGTCATCTCTTGCACTTTTACACGATTAAATCTTCAATGAATTAACACAGTGTGTGTTTCATGATTCAAGATACATAATAAACCCATACTGAATGAAATGTGAAAACCTATATTGGATAAAATATGTTTCTTTATAGTCAACTGTGTGAAAAGTCTTGACCTAACAAAGGTGCTATGAAGCCTTTTGTAATATAGCAGATAAAAAAACCTACGTTAGATTTCAGTAATGATTTATTAGAGTGTTGTATTTGAATGTAAGGTTCATAGAGGTGTAGTGTACTAATTAGAATAGCTTTAAGTGGTTTGGCAAAAAACTACAGATTTATAAGGCTAATATTTATTCTAACGTGTGTCCATTTTTAAGTGAGAATATAATCTTGAACTGAACACTTATAATAATGCTAAACCAAGCCTGGGAGTAAGCATGAACCTGCTGGACGTGTGCAAAAAAATTATTTTTTCCCCAGGCAATACTGGGAACCCCAACTAGTTTTTACTGAGGTGAATCTGATATTTGCCACAGAATTCAAAATACAAATGTATACAGCACACATAAAAATGAGAATTATATTTGAATAGACATAAAATGTACAATTTAACACTTTATTTTAGATTCTAGTGAAACGATTTAAATTCATGAAGTTGAACTCAGACAAACAATGAACCACAAGTATTCTTTGCTTTCACTAGAATTGTCTACATTTTGATCATGGTATGAAGTAGTACCTGTACATATGATTAAGAATGTACGTACAAATTCTAGAGGGAGGAAGCAGTACCTCTACTTGTGATTAAAAATGTATGCACAAATTTTAATAGGAAGAAGCAGTACCTCTGCATATGACTATGAATGTATGCACAAATTTTAATGGGTGGAAGCAGTACCTCTATATATGATTATAAATGTATGTACAAATTTTTATTAACAGTATAAAGAATATTATTATCATTATCATGCAAATAGATGAAGAATGAATTTTAGATAGATAGGAACCGTCACATGACTTTTGGTAGCTGTTGTTAGCGAGCTATTTTTTAGAGCAATTAACTAAGATTTGAATGCCATTAGCAACCAGGTGTTATGAAGCTATAGTACTTTATATTTATTCAGTTTTATCAAAATTTATAGAAAGATGTGATCAATTTAAGAATTACTTCTCTCACCTCTTGTTTGGCAAAAAGCATTGAAAAAGTCTGAATTTTCAAAAAACAAGCTTGAATGCTCCCAGACACAATCTGAGGGACCACTTTATCATAAACTTACATTGCAAATTGATCCCCTTTTCTCCACCAGAATATAAATTGGAAAATTGGGGGTAAATGAAAAACTTGTTATGAAATGTTTAAATTTTCATTGGTGTGACCTGTACAGGCGATATATACATAGCCGAACAGCCGGCCAGTTAGACCAGCTCAAAAACTAAAGAAACCTATTTTACCAGTTTTGTTCGATGGTTTCTCATACATATAAAATGAAAATGTACAACAGGTCTGGTTATTCACTCAATAGAAACCATCTCATGATCAACATATGTGTGTGTACATGCTGTGTTAAATGAAAAATTGAAAAACAGGGAGATCAATGAAGTTACTCCACCCACATTTTGTTGGGCTGTGATCACTAAAAATGTCTGAATTTTCAAAAAAACAGCATAAATGCTTCCAGACACGAGCTAAGAAGTTGATCTAGTACAAATTCACTTTGCAAATTTGACCCCCACTACAAACTTATTTGTGAGGGAATTACGAAAAAACAAACTTTTTTCTAGTCATATTAAAGTGTAAATGTTAACATTTTCAGCCCTCTAGCTCCATTGATGCAGTTTGTATGCATGATACAAACGTAGCCAGCCAGCCAGACCAACTTGAAAACTCATGAAACCCAGGTTGACAGTTTTGGTTGATGGTGTAGCGTTTTATTGTTGAGTCTTTTAAAATCATTTAAATTCCCAAGTCGAACAGCTCAACATACGAGCACCATTACTATTAATTTTGACTACCATTTTCCTTCATCTCCATTTTTCAATTACTTTTTATCACAACTTAGCATAGGTCAGTGTGAATCGAAAATAATAGGCTCCCATTAAGGTTCAAACTCACGTTCCTCTTGTCTGGGGAAGCCAGGTAAACACCCAGCTGCTATTACTACTTGAGCTACAAGAACTGTTCTTCATGGCAAATGATCAAATCTAACCCTTAAATATACTCTTCATTCCCGATCTCTCCAGTACCATGTTTGTTTTTGTTTCTGTACAAGTGGTATGAGTAAAACAATTATTTTTTATTGTTCTTTATTATCATTTTTCTTTATTGTCAATTCTTGACTACTTTTTGCTGAGAACCATCATGATCTCCAAATGATGCAAGACAAAGTGAATGAAGGAAGCAAGAAAGTTGCTCTTCACATGAACTTCAAAAAAACAAATGTCATTTACAATAAACGTGTTGAGGACAAAGACACAACAATCAAAATCAAAAACAAAGAGCTGAAAAAGTAATGAGATCTTCAAAGACAGAAAAATCAAATGAAGAATCACTCTAGGTTGACGAGAGCAAGAAAAAACCAATACATCCTCCGAATAGTCACCTATGGAGCCGGAACATGGAACCAAACCGAAAGATTGACTCTCAAACTGAGAATCATGCAATAAACATATGAGAGAATCATGTGCTGAGATCGCTAGACAACAAAGTGTATTAGAGAGAAAACAGAAATCAGAGATATCTTTGAATCTATTAGAAGACTCAAATGGCAATTGGAAGTCCATGTTGCAAGAATGACAGACAACCATTGGATAACTCACTACATGGATCCCTGAAGATCAAATGTGAGTTCGTGTTTGGCAGGAAATAAGATAACATAACAAACTTGATGAGTTCAAAAAGTACTGGCTCCATGACGCCCATGACAGAGAGTTTTGGTGAATCCTGGATAAGGTCTTTGTTCAATGATGGATGTTAAAAGGCTGCTGCTGATGATGCTGATATCCCTCCATATCTGGATGGAAAAGGGACCACATTAATTGATCTGGGATCAGTAGGAAACAAATGGCAATGGGCAGGCCATATTGCAAGAATGACAGACAACCAATGAACATCATGGATTACAATATGGATCCCCAGAGATCACATGCAAAACCCGAAAAAATACAAGATGAAGAAATGAACTGGACAAATTTAGAAAATACTGGCTCCGTGACATCCACGATTGAGAAGTGTGACAAATCCTGGGGAAGGTCTATGTCCAAGAACGAAATTCAAAAGACTGACGATGATGAATAGATAAAGACAGTGAAATACAGGGCCTAAAATCTCTACCAAGAAAATGTCACACCATATCCAAAATTTATCAAAAGAATCAAATAAAAGCAGTGGTTTTAAGTAGGCAAATAAAATGCTACATTTCTTTGATACTGTCTTTATTAACGTTAAATGACATAGATACTAAAGGAAATAAAATCTGTTGGAATTCTTGAATGTTGTTATTAAATCAAAACAATCAATACTTTTTCTTACTGATTTATAACTTCTTCAGATGTTCAAAAGCTTGAAAGGTTTGCAAGAAATATTACTGTTTCTTGTGAAGTAAGTAATTTGTTACCCTCTTAGCAAACAGTTTTTGATGATAATTTAAGTTTGATTTTGATGACTTAAAAAACTTGTATTAGTTGAAATAAAAATTTGAATGTTTCGTAAATTTGAAAGGGATCCGTGGATTAAAAGTTGAAGATGAAAAAGCGAGGGCTCTATCTGCAATGTCTTGGGTATATCAGTTCTTTAAGTATTATTTCACCTGATCCCTGGCAACAGATTATGACCATAACAAAAATCAGGATCTATTTGAAAGGAACTCAAGAAAATGAACCTGTACCAAAATTCAAAGATTATGCAAAACTTGATTATTCAAGGTTGTGAGATGGACAAAGCATTGATTCTGTATTAATTCAAAGTCAACAAGGCTAAGGCATTTTTATTTATCGATTGAATCAACAAATATAATTATCAAAATATGAAATAAAATGAAAATTGTCAAATGAAGGAATTAGAATTACACACGTGATTAACTTAATTTCCAAACTTGAGAATTCCAGTAATTTATAAAGCACAAATCACCTAGAAAATATGTAATCTTGAAAACTGTGTCCAGTTTTTCACAAGAAAAGAAATTATATCATTCACAGAAATTTCAGCAAACAAATCTGGTCAACATAAAAGTTTTGAATAGCTCAATTGATAGCACGGAACTGAATATACTGGACACATATCAACAACTGATTTGAGTGAATGATTGGGTTCAAAGATAGTTATAAGCTAAGCCCAAAGTCCAATATAGAGATGTGTGCAATGAATATTTATATATGATATGGAAACAGCAAAGCAGACACATCCCTCTCTGACTTTCCAGAATTGCAGATCAGTTTGAAGGATCTGCAGTTCTGATTCTAAAGGTTGTCAAAGTTTAGGATAAAATATTGCAATAAATTGTTCAGGTCTTGCTTGTCCAAACTTGGATGATTGCAAATGTTTGTCAGCACTTCTGGTGGCAATCTTCCTTAAGTACTAAGAAATGGTGTGGATCAAAACATGATATGATTTACAATTTCACAGTTGTTTGAAAATTGTTCATCAATGCTTGCGTCGATTTGGTTGATCACTTGACTAAACACTTCTGTCTTGTAGCAATACACTGGATCATCAATTCTTTTATCCTTATTGAGTTTGCCAGGCATTTGCTTCTGCTCTTGATATTTTTATTTTTCTGAATTCACACTCTATGGCTAAATCATTTTACTCATTCACATCAAAGATCTTATTCACTGCTTCACTGAAATCTCTTGTCACTTTAATGACATTTTAAATTCTAAAATGTTTTAAAACCGTTTTCACATTTTCAACCATATTCCAGGCACTGAGATAATCTAGGCCTCTTGTTTGCAGATATCCTGATGCCAATTTCAAGGTACTGTATAACTGTAGTAGCAAAAAACTAGTTAATTGAGTGTTGAAGAGATATCATCTATCAAGAAGTAAATTGGGTTCAACCGTGACTTTGGCCTCAAATTGGAAGAGAATAAGCTAAAACACATCAGTGATCAAAAGGTAGAACAATTCAGGCAGTGATTGAAAACTGCTAAAAATATTTCCGAGGGCCATGTGCTTCTTGAATCTTCTGCGAGTGTTTCAGTCTGTCCAATCTAACCATCTCCTCTGGAGCAACTTTTATCCTCTCTTTGGTTCACCTGCATAATTGTGAAAAGAATGTCACTGTTTATTGTATTATGCCTATCAAATTTTCAACCAGCAGAATATGAGCATAACACCTATTTTGGAGCTTCATCTCTTATATACATCATTACATCACTGTATTCACCTCAAACATTAGCAGCTCAATCGAACTATTCACCTGTAATGTCCTCCTTTATTTATCCTTACGTTCTCATGTAGACTTCATTTGTTGGTAACATCCATATCCATCAGTGGCTGTAATTTTATTCAGAGCAAAGAAACATTCTTTTCCTTCATCTTACAAAATTTAACGCAAAATAATAGATTCCTGTGCAATCATTACTGTGTCTGAAGTACTATCCATTTGTACAGAATATTTATAATTGCCAATTTCATTAACAATGCAGAACTTCAAATTAATTCGAATGGCTGACAATATATTGTTCACTGTTGTTTTAGATAATATTAACACTAAATTTTCCTCTCTGCATTAGATTCTTCTCTCAGTCCTTATAAAAACCAACTTTCCTTTTGTGACTAGCCAAAGATAAATCAAATTGGGACAAAAGCAATATTATTTCAAAATAGTTGCCATGATTAATGTCCCCTTTGCTGTAATCCTCCGGGTCTGTTGTGTCAATGACACTATGCAACATATCAATAGTCTGCAAAACGTGTAGAAGATACACTTTGCAACAGAAGTATCAGAACCACACTTAGAAATGTTTGGCTTTTATGAATTATTTGGCTTCAAAATCAGGTTCTAATATGGTAACCTGGCCATGGCCTAAAAAAATTACAATCAATAGAGGGCCTGATTTGAGGATTGAGATTTCCCATATTCCAGTCGGGCAGTTACACACTGGTCTAGGAGTATACTGGAAGTTGAGAACATTAAAATAAACAGTATACATAATCCTTGTGATGTATGAATATATGTCAGGCCAGTGTGGCTTTTGTATTTTGCTTAGCAAAGTATGGCTTGTGAAACAACCATATGTACAAAGAAATATAGAATGGTTTGGTCTGATCAATACTGATCATGTGTAAGATATGTTGCTGTGAATAGGTTGGTCCAATCAGTACCATTACCACCATTTCTTTATTTATTTGCACACATATTTTGTTTACACGACCGAGAAAAAGATGCTCCCTTCATTCTTTTTGTACATTTAATAAGCATAAAACAATTCTAGACTTGATATTCACAAAAGTAGACTTAAAGTCCACAAAACAATTGTTGACTTAATATGCAAAATACAACTGTAGACTTGATATTTACAAAATATGTCAGTTTATGATTTAAAGACATCAAATAGGAAGATTATTGCCTATAAATAGAAAACCAGAACATAGAACTCAACTAGAAATACTGAGTAAAATAAACTAAAGATGAAACATTACAGAAAAATCCATCATTTTGACATATGCCATCAAGATGTATGTCAAAATGGAGCCATTTCTGATGGAATATCAATGACAATTGTATCGAAGAGTATTTTTAATACCAATATTCAAAAAGGACAAGAAAAGAAGGAAAACTGATCAAGAGAAAGAAAAAGAAAGAAATAAGTGAAAAGGAGTGGGAGAGAAAAAGTAGTATAAGGAAGAGAGAAGACGAGAAAAAAGTTGAAAGAAAGAAAGGAAAGAAGGAAACTAGAGAACAAAAGACTAAAAGGAAAGAAGTAAAAACTGAAATTCATTCAATGCTTAAATACAACCGTCATTATTGTTCTATTGCTCCATTTTTCTTCTCCCAACCACCAGAATCTGTTGCTGTTTAATCTTTGTATAATGAATCCCACCTGTGATATCAAGAGTTATGTAATCAGATAGTTAATCATAATAGAACTATGTGAAATTTTCATTTTTTGATTAAAATATTGAATCAAATTGGTTTGGTTCAAAGTAAAATATATAAATAATTTTAAATCCTAATATCAGAAATAAGAGTTTTAGAATTAAAAAATTCCTGTAATTTCAAGAATATTCTCCATTCATTAAAAGCTTTGTGTTTCTAGCAATCCAATGGAAATACATTTTTTTTATTCAAGTAGATAGTTCTAGAAGGAGAGATACAGCGAGAGAATATTTGAATGAAGTTGTTAAATTTGTTTTTAGTTGGTTTTATTTTGTATATTTGAAGCTTATCTATTTAGAATGGTTTTGTTTATTTCAAAGAAAATTATTTTTGTTGTCTTTTTTTCTCATTAATTAAATTCTTTGATAGCTCGTTCTATTGTTTTCTTTGTGGTGATTTCATTACTTATATATTTTTTATATTTCTGATGAATTTATATATTTAAAAAGACACTTCCTCAGTTTATTCTTGGTTATGTTTTTAAATGCTGTTTTCTTTAAAATATAACCAAGAACAAATAAAGAGAACACTCACAAGTAACTCAAGATGCTCAAAGGATTTCATTTTTAAAAAGATTCAAAAACTTTCAAATAAATAAAGTAATAATTTTTTTTCAAATGCAAGAAAATAAAGCATCATGTAAAAACATGAAACAAAAAAGTAATCATAACAAAACAACAGAAAAACAAGCATAAAAAACATCAATATTGAAAATTATATAAAATAATATAGAATTAAACGAGAAACAAAATGTAAGTTAACGGAATATCACCTGAGGACACATTCTTGGATGAGTTGGACAACGAGAACGACCTACAACTTGTGACTCTGTTCTCATGCCTACACATTTGTCTTTTGTAAGCATGTTGTTATACCTATATTGTAATAAAGAGAAAAATAAGGTAGAACTGCCTGGAGCCTTCATTAGGAGAGAATAACTCATCATAATTATTCCCAAAGGAATGTTTACAAATGAAGTCTGTGAAGGGAATCTTTTTCCACTTTATATTTTTGTTTTCTTTCAATCAACTTTTTTCTCTCCAGTTTGCATATGGGATTTCCATCTAATCTCATGCTTATTTTATTCCTCCTTTTCCTTCTTCATTCTTTTTGCTTTCTGAATTTCGTTTCTTTTACTTTTTCTTCTTATCTTTTCCCTCTTTTTTGTAGTTTTTCTTTCCTTTTCCACCCTTCTTTCATTTTTTTCATATTCTTTCTTTCCTCTGCTTTCTTTTCCTTTTTCTTCCATTTCTTTTTTTCTTTTTTCTTCCCTTTCCTTTTTTACTTCCTTTCCTTTCTTATCCTTTCTTCCTTTCCTTTTTTCCTTTCTCTTCCTTTCCTTTCTTTCTATTTTCCCCTTTCTCCCTTTTCTCTTTAATTCCTTTTTTCATTTTCTCTCTTTGCCTTCTTTTCTCTCTTTTCTTTTCCTTTCTACTTTATTTTCCTTTCTCATTTGTTTCCTTTCTTATTCCTTTGCTCTTCCATTCTCCTTTCTTCTTTCCCGTCTCTTTCTCTTTTCTTTCTTTCCTTCGATTCAAGTTTGATTGCAAATTAATGAATCAATTGTTCTACGTATTTATATTCATTCTCATTCCAATTTTGGCGCTGCTTCTCTTCCTCCAGTCCTTGTGATATCAACGCCATTCCAACACCAAATGGTGCATCTTAATGTTGTATATGGTGCTTACGTACAGTTTGGGAAAAAATTGATTGCCAGAGGGAGAAATGAGAGCCCAAGACATCATAGAATCTATTAAAAAAAACCTAAACAGCACTGGGCAGGCCATGTTGCAAGAATGGCAGACAACCGATGGACATCACAACTCACAAAATGGATCCCCAGAGATCACATGCAAAACCAAGGCTGACAGAAGATGGAGAGATGAACTAGACAAATTCAGAAAATACTGGCTCCGCGACACCTATGATAGAGAAATTTGGTTGATCCTGGAAAAGGTCCAAGTCCAAAGACGAACGTTAAAAGACTGATGATGATGATTAGAGGTGGGATTCTTTTTAGAATTTAACTATAATGCTAAACTGAACACTTACTCTCAGTCCACATGATATCTCTCAAATTTCAGAATGAATTTCAATGAAATTTTGTGGAAGGGTTGGCAATGGCCCAAATGAGAGGGGGGGTGCCTATTTTAGGATAGATCTGGAGATCTCCCTGCATCATAGCTACATATACACAACACAATATGCCCAAAAATTTTCAATGAATTTCAGTGAAATCTTGAAGTTTGGACAGTGGGCTAAGTTTGGGCAGTGGGCTAAATTTTTGGGCTTCCAAGGAAATTTCAACGGTCACCTCCCCTCCTTACAACAATATGTAAACAACACAATCTCATCTAAATTTCCATCAAATTTTGTAGAAAGGTGTGCAATGGGCTAAGGAAGAACTGCCCACATTTTGGGGTGGATCCATGAATATTTTAGTCACCCACACCTGCATTGTAACTATATGTACACAACACAATATCTCAACAATGAATACCAGAAAATCATTTGTTAGCAATAGAGTTGTTGGACTGCAGAATATAGTACGGAATGCTCTCACTAAATTATGCAGCTTTAAGTCAACAAACAGGAATTGCAGTGTAATCAAACTTGCAGTTCCTTCAGGAAATGTACTCGTCTAGTTTTCTTTCTTCTTTCTTTTCTTGTTCCTTTTCCTTCCATTATTCTTCCTTTCTCTTTTCTTCTAATTCTTTTTTTTCTTTCTTTTTTTCTCTTTCCTTTTATTCTCTTTAATAGTTTTCTTTTTATTTCATTTGATTTTTTCTACTTCATTTTTTCCCCACAAATCCCATTTTATTTCTTCCTCTTTATTTTCGGAGCTGATTAGCTCAATGGTAAGAGCAATGCTATGTTGAAGTGGTAACTCTATCGGTTGCAGGTTTGATTCCTACTGCAGCCCCTTTTTCCTCAATTGTTTCATCTATCAATGTTGTCTAAACTAAATGATACATTAACTGTGTACCAACAGGAGAGCATTTCAAATAAGAGTTTCCATATAATATAATGTAATTAATAATCATATATATAATCATACATATATTCTAGTAAAAAGCTCATGGTTTCAAGCAAGGTACTTACTGCTAATGCCCTAGGAAGGGATTATTAAAAAATAGTATCAGGTAAAATTTTAATTGCGCAAACCATGAGGAGTAATGGGCCATGCCCTACCATGCTGGCCCATGACGTGTCAGCAGGGGGTCTGGTGGATTGTCCACTGCTGATGTGGGTCAGTGGCCTTTGAGCTCCACCGGCTCTTTGCACCCATCTGTTCTTGTGAGTTAGGAATGAATGTTTGCAGTGCTGCAAAAAAAAAAAAAAATTTTTTTGTTTATCATAATTCTCCTTATTCTTTAACGTTTCTAACTTAGTTAAAGTCCCAGGGTTAGATTTGTGAGAAATTCACTTCTAACCTTACCAACCTCATCTGGTGAGGAAAGAGAGAGAGAGAATCTTTAGCCATGGAATCTACATTCAAAATTCTAACAAAATATAGTGAGTATAATTTGAAATAAAATCGAGATCAGATATTACTTATCTGTGGTCAGACCAGACTTTTGGACATCGTATCTCAGGACATGGATCCCCAGAAATCACATGTCAGACCAGACTTTTGGACATCGCAAACTCAGGACATGGATCCCCAGAAATCACATGCGCAACTGAGGCTGGCAGAATATTAGATGGAGAGACGATCTAGACAAATTCAGAAAGTAATGGCTCCGCAACGCCCATGATAGAGAAGTGTGGCAAATTCTGGGGAAGGTCTATGTCCAACGACGGATGTTGAAAGACTGATGATGATTAGGTAAAAGATTTAAAAACTGGAACAATTTATATTCATTGATATAAATTCATTGTTATATCATCATATTTATTTTAATGAGAAGCTTTACATTAAAAATTAAAATGGGATTTATTTTATACTATCTTCAATTTATTCCAAATAAAGTTTTGGGACCGACAGACTTTGGTAACAATACTGTTTGAAAACATCAACTGAGGTTAATAAATTGCTTTATTTTCTCATTTGATAAAACAGTGTCAAGGTAGTTGCCTGAGGAATGAAACAAAGTACAATGATTTCATGCCTTTATCAAAGTATATTCCATTCGCTACATTCCAATCAGTTTCACCTATTCTGCTTCAGTATTACTTGGCTAGCATAAGTGTGGGTTCTTTACCTTTGTGTGTTGATGTATGAGAATATAAATGTATGTATTCCTGAATTTATGCATAATTATGTGTCTGTATTCCTGAGCGTGTGTATATTATGCTTAAAAGAGAGAATCTAATTGTTTATCCTTATACGTCACAAGAACAATTCTTTTTTTATATTTCTTTTTTTATGGAGATATTAAATTTCATAAATTTGAAAAAATTCCTTTTTTTTTCACTTTTTTCCTACATTTGTACCGTTTTCATTTGAGAAAAAAAGTTCCTTCTCTTATCTTTTTCTTTTTTTTTTCCTTTTTTTCAAACAAAGGAAATTTTAAAAACAATATATAAGAGAATTAGTCTGGAAATATATTTTCCAGTTTAGGGATGAAATTACCTTGCATTGTTTCTCAGCAAATAACAAAATTTGAAGAACAAACAAAAACGTTGTGAGAATCTAACATGTGCAGAAGACTTGTGATCATTGGCCTTATGTATAAATTTGGGGGACGAATGCTTCAACTCTGTGTAACCTTTGTACTTTGATGAGATTTCAGAAGTTTTCTCAGTCTTTTATCATGTAATTTTCTAAACAATAGACAGTATATATTTTTTAGAGACAAAATACATATATGTATATTTACATATATTGTATGTATATATATATATTTATTGTATATATTGTATATATACATATATATATATGTGTGTATATATGTATATATACATATGTATATATACATATATATATATATATATATTGTATGTATATATATATATATATATATATATATATATATATATACTCTCATGGTCTGTTTCGAAAGTAACCAGCCATTTAGAATATCTCAAGAACTGATTGTGCAGCCTTGATGAAACTTGACAAACAATCAGAGGGGATCTTGCTGCACGTGCATGAACAAACACTTTCCCAGGGGATCACTCAGTCGGCAGTGAGGTACCATAGAGTGAGCTTGTGTACTGTGTGACTATCATATTCACCATGACCAAATAAATCATTCTCCAGGGTCTGTGTCTTCAATCAAATGCATATATGCTGACCCATCTAAGTTGATAATTAATATAAACATATTTTGCAGTTCTTACTGCCTGGAGGGTGTTTATGGGAGAGTGGTTTTCCCAAGTACTTATTTACCTACTCTCTCCACTATCTACCATCATGGCATGCTGCTGCCAGGGACGAGATTCTTCATCAAAATATCTGGAGGAAAGACTTGTATGGATTTGAATTCATATCATTCCCAAGAGTATTAGTGCCTAGTAAATATGAATAGCTTCAACAAAATTACAAAATCTCTTCTGTTTTCCATGCTGATAGCTGTCGATGCTATCTCAAACGTCTTACAATTTCACACAAGATACCTTAAATTACAGAATCTTTATGGCCCCATGAGTAATCAGTTTATGATGTTAATTGTTCATCATGAGGTCACATTTTATTTTTGGTTTTAGAATTCCTAAAGAAAGGAAAAATGAGTGTTGACACAAGAAACAATTAAAAAGGAAAGACATAAGTAAACAGACTCCCTCATTTGTTTAACATGGATTTGAGATTCAATAAAGATATACCTATTGGCAAGCATACAGTTTACTATTGAATATAGGAGAAATACCAGGTAACTAAAAATGTTTGTTTGGCTTATTAAGTAAAAATAAGAGTCAAATTTTTATTGGGTTTTTATTGGGCAAAATTTTTTGCCTAGTCACGAAAGAAGCCTCTTCTAGCATTAATCTAATGGAATATTATGCTATTTATCTTGACTAATTCTTTACACTTTCATCAATAAAGATTAAAGCCAAAGTATTGCTTGTTTTTATTGTATTTTTCTATCTTGTGAACAAAATTCTTTCTTGTTTTTGTTCAGCAGATTACGAAGAAATTTCCAAATATTGCTCACTTTTCTACAACTTTATGTCCTAGACTATAACCCGACTTTTTACAAGTTTAACCATTTTTCTAAATCAGACAGATCTATATTTGACTTACTTTCAATGTATATAAATAATGCTGTTCAAATTTATATCTTGCAATACTTGAATGTGCAACTAATTCATTGTATGCTGAACAAAGTAAATCGGAAGTTCTCTTAAAATAAAGAAAATGAATTTGTTCACTTTCATCATTTTTCTTTAATTTCAAAAGTATCATACATATATGTGAGCAAAAACTCACACAAACACATCCACTTACTTATGTGCATAGATATATACACTGTCCCACATTTGATTATGGACTCACAGAGAGAAATTTGACACAGATCGTACATTTATTTATGGATAAACTTATACCTTTGTAGTAATCTCTCTTAGTGAATATGCACTTGACATTTCAAGTTATCCAAACTAGTATTTCAAAAGATTGTTGAAATATGCTCCTTACATCTAGATTAACAAATATCTTGGGTTACAAGTTTTAGAATCAGGTCTGTATTCAAATCTTGATACCTACCAAGTCTTCTTCTCCCATGACGTTCAATTTACAGACACAGTGTCCAGCAGTACATACAATCAGATTCTTCAAAAATATGCAACAGTGAAATCATTTTTATACCTATCGTAATGCACACACTCACATAAACACGTGTGTGGGTTTGTGTCCGTGTGTGTGTGTATATATTCACATACTTTAATACCAGCATATTCAGATATTTTATGGTTGTACTGCACACAAATGCATATATACAAAATATATGAACATATGCACTTGAATGAATATGTAGATTTCCTTACATATATATATATATATATATATGTATATAAATATAATCCTCTATATGCCGACAGAAAAAATATATCTGTGAATATACTACATATGTACATGCACATATACGAATATGAAATATGAATATTGTAGGTACTAATATGTATAAATGTATGCATGCATATATATATATATATATATTAATCTTTATTGATGTATATATATGCAGGTGAAAATGTATACTCAAATATGCGTAGTCACTGACATATATATATATATATATGTATTTATTCATATATATATATATACACATATATATTCAATGTTCTTCCATTCAATGTTCTCTACTCCTCCTCTTACACAAGAGTCTTTGAAATGGTAAATGCTTCCAATAAGACATCCACAATGGAACCGATTCCACAGCTTCTCCTTTGACTCCTGCCAAATAAAACATTTGGCTTGTATGCATGTGTGCTAGGCAGCAGCAGAACAATGGGGGCAGATTTTGCTCAGCCTGACCGCCACTCTCGCCACGCCCAGCATTGTGAGGGTCAGACAAGGTGCTAACCACAAAATACACCATTAGTAGGACAGGATTTGCAGGGGAACTCAGAGAATTGTTCTTAGGAAATCATTATCGGTGAAGTTAGGATCAGATTGGGTGGGGATGTCAAAACACAAAAGGACAAAATGGTTTATACATTTATATATACACATATGTATGTGTGTGCACTTGCATGAATAAGTATGTATATATCTACATGTTATATTCATATATCTGTGTATGCAGTACATATATATATATATATATATGTTATATTCATGTATAAGAATTTACACATTTGCCTTTGCACATATATGCAGCATTTATATGTGAGTATATATATCTACTATATCTGTACATGTGTGTATGTATATGATGTAAATATGCTTGTTTATACTTGAATTCAAGTATATATATATATATATATAGAGAGAGAGAGAGAGAGAGAGAGACGTACACTTGTGCTCTCTTGAGAGAGAGCCTGGGACCTCTAGATATGGTGATATATATGTTTATATCTATATGTATTTTTCTATAATCTGATGTATGTACTTGTAAACACATTTGTTTTTCTGGTTATATCCTCACTTATGCATGTATTGGTATTTACTTTATTTTCCAAGTCCTCTTTTTGTATATGTATGTTTGGGATTGTTAATGTTTGTTTATAATTTATTGTCCATATTTTCTGATGGGGATGTATATAGACATCACTATATGAATATTAAAAATGTTGATATTCTATTATCATCTTTCAGTACTTAGTTACCTTCATTGTTTGCAAGCATACATACAGAACTGAATAGATTGATTTCTGCTCCTACAAACTAGTTCTGCAACCAAATGCTATAGTCCTGTTTTTTTTCTGAGGGTAACTCTGGTAGCATTTACATAGCCACTCTTTGCCGTTGCATAACAATTATCTTATAAAATACAACGCCCATGTCACTTATCATATCTGTTCGTTTGTTTGTTGATAGGTTGGTTTCTGTCACACTAAAACAAACAGAAAGAAAGGAAGGGGGTAAAGCAATGCTGTACTGTGTCTGCATATTCACATCTTTATCACTATTTCTATTACAATTACAACAGCTGCTCGTTTCTTAGTTGTTAGCATGGAAAACTATTACTCCAAATATAGTCATCTTTGATTTTCATTAATAAATCTGATGTTTCTTTCATATTAAGATAAGAATCACAGAGAAAGTGATGAGATTGTATTACTTCCTAAGCACTGCAAATGCCAGAAATGATTCTTTAGAATGAAGTAATTAAGTCTTTGTCTAGATTTTGTTAGACGAGGTGTATTAATCATTATGCATGATATAGTCAGACTATTTTCCCTGTCTATGAGTCATTTTTTCACAACATTTTAGCCGTGTACACTTCGGCCTTCATTGAGTCTTGTTGGTTCTAAAATGTGGTACCACTACTCAGTGTGTACTCAGTACAACTGAATATGTCAAATCTGTTTTGGGTTTTTTTCTGTATACCTGGGTTTTGCTGTCATCAGAGACTTCTCAAAAAAGCAAAAAATTGATAACCAAATGCAAGGGAGAAAACTCCAAGGTACCCTGATAACACAACCTGGATATAAAAAAAAACATTTAATATGTTCAGTCCAACTGAACAATCGATCCTAGTGATTCCATATTCTAGAATCAAAAACACCCAATGAAGGCTGGAGATTACATGGCCGAAACATTGCAAAAAAATAAACACATAGACAAGAAAAATATTCCAACCATATCATACATAATGATTAATTGAATGTTGGGTACCAAAAATAACACATCACTCCTTTTCTTGTCTCTTTTTTCTATTTTCAATCACTAAATACAAAGTTATACCCCAAAAGATATGACAAAATCATATATATAAATGCTCTCTTCATATATACATACTCTGTATTGATGGTATGATACATGGGTAAGTGACTGATTGCCTAACCTGAATTTGTTACTTGATATCCTCTGTGAAAATATCAAGAAGTTAACACTATCCTTGATAACAGAGTCACTTTTTTTTTACCAATGAAAGAAAAGTGTTCCTGAAATGTATTTGAAGAGAGATGAAAAGGAGAGAAAAAATTCCATAAAATAATAAAGGAAATAAATACAAATAAATCCACAATAAAAGTGGCAAAAATACATGAAGAAAGAAAATAATACAAGCTTAATACACACCCACAAAAACTGCAATCATTGCAATCCCACACCCAGTCCGACTAATTTAGAAAAAGAAAAGTGTAAAAATGATAAATAAAAGTCTAAAATAGTTGCAGAATCAATAAATATTGTTTTGGTGGCTGGAGCCAAAGTAGTTGCTTGCTGAGTTACTAGTCTTGGACGAATACTAATGTGACTGTTCCTGTACAGAATCATCCCGAGATGTTCATGATTTTCATGATGAAAATTTTGTACAAACTAATATAGTGAGATTGGGCAAGTGGCTCACTTGTTTTGACATTAAAAAAAAACAACTAATTTTGCCTTTCATTTACTGACTGCGGATCTGGCCTTGCCTTTCCCATGATGAAATTTTTGGGGGATGTATTTTTTTCTTTCTAATGGAAATTGGTTTTGCTGTCAGAAAGATAAATTTTTCTGTACATGAAGGAATGTTTTTTTTTCTTTTGAAAATATGAATAAATTATGCATTTATGGAAGAGAAATCACAAATACAAGATCCGTCTAGAAAGTATCTAGCTATTTTGAATATCTCTAGAACTAGTTGTGCAGCCTTTATATAAGTTGGTAATCAATCAGAGGGGGCCTTGCTGTATATGCTTGGATAGACGCTCTACTGTAGATTTACTCAATCTGCAGTGAGACACCATTTAGTTATCTTGAGTATTTTGTGACCATCATATTCTTTAGGACCAAGTGATAAGCTTCCCCTGCAGTCAAGATTTGGCTCCCTATGTTTAGATTTTAGGTACTGGATGAGATTGATAAGAATGCAACGAGGCAGCGGACGATCATCACAATAGGCTGTTTTGAAAAGTGAAAGAATACTGGGATAAGTGCATGAGGTCCTAGAGGTCGTTCTTAGAAAGGAACTGAGGTACCATCACTCTAGGTTGGCTACATTGATCAAACATTATACAGAGAAAATTTCAGATCAAACCATCTAATAACTATGAGTCAAGAAACAAAATTGTTGATTCACTCTTATATATACATATATATACATACATATATATATATATATATATATATACATATATATATATATATATATAGACTAGAAATCTTTATAGATTTAAACAATAAACACATTGAAAAAAAACTTTTCATGTCACATCAGTCACTTATTTTTGAATATTTGTTAATGTAACTTATGTAATTTTAATCTGTTTCCATCCTTTTCTATGTATGTTTTGTTATTATAGCACAATATATGAATTGACTCTGGTTGGGATCATCAGTTGTTTACCATGTAACTGTTTTGGGGATTTTAAAAACAAAACAGTTATATCAACATTGCATCCCAGCAGTGTTGATTAAACACCACCTCCCTTTCAGCAATATAGCTTATGTCACACATGTTGTTATTTAACATAGGGTATTATCATAATGTATTTGAAAGAGGACTTAAGTAAGTTACCCTAAAATCATATTTATCAATGGAGGATCAGTAAGTATAACACAAGATATAACTTGTTATACAAATGCATGCAGATATATATATACACACACGTATGTATATATATATATATATATGTATATATATATATACGTGTGTGTGTGTGTGTGTGTAAATGTATATATACACACACATATATGAATTTAAATGTATATACACATACATATATATGTATAGATAAATGTAAATATATATAGGACCTGAAAAATGGTTTAATGGTATGTTAGACTGAGCCATCAAATGTTTGGGTGGTGTCAAAGAGAAAGGAAGAGGGTGCACACTGCCTCTATGAAGGCTCACTGTGAAATAAACACTGAACAATATTTTTATGTTTCACCTTTTTTTCATAAGAGCAAAATAGTTGTGTAATGTAAATTTCCAATGATATACACATTGAGTGTCACCATTGAATTAGTCCTGTTGTGAGCCAACTTACTGTTGAAAAGCCTATATTGTTGGTTCATATTCAGAGTTGGGATTCCCAAAACTTTTGATCAAGATTTGCTAAAGTGCTTCATCATCAGAATTTTCCACCACCTCCAGCAATGTTTTCTTTGTTAGTTTTGACTGAGGTGAGTTTTTGGGGAGAAGTAAAGTCAGTGTCATCCTCCCGATAGTCACTTATGGAGCTGAAACATGGAACCTAACCAAGAGACAAACCTGCAAGCTGAGAAGAATGCAACGTGCCCATGAGAGAATCATGCTCAACCTTACATGGAGAGACCACAAGACAGTACAGTATATAAGGAAGAAAACGGGTGTCCATGACATCATAGAAACTATTAAAAAACCCAAATGGCAATGGGCAGGCCATGTTGCAAGAATGAAAGACAACCGATGGACATCACGTCTCACAACATGGATCCCCAGAGACCACATAAGAAACTGAGGCCAACAGAACACAAGATGGAAAGATGAACTAGACAGATTCAGGAAATACTGGCTCCGCGACGTCCATGATAGAGAATTGTGGCGAATCCTGGGGAAGGTCTATGACCAACGATGGATGTTGTTGTTGTTGTTGTTCTCATTATTATTATTATTATTATTATTATTATTATTATTATGATGATGATGAAGATGAAGAAGAAGAAGAAGAAAGTAAGTGTCAGCAACAAAAGAAGCTAAAACCTTGCCTAGTTCAAATGCAGTCACTGGGCAAATTTCCCCGTGCACTCAGCAAATAATTGAGTACACTGTAACTGTATTAGTGTGGAGCTATCCCTTTAGGTGGACTTGCATTATACTCAGGGATGATCATACTAACTTGTATGTATGAAGTCCTAGTCTCGACTAGACTTGATAGTTGCAAGGATCATGATACACGCAAAGGAAACTGACACTTTGTCACTGGCTGTCATACTCCATTGGGGTTGTCTCATTAGAGACATAATGCTTTAGTTTTATATAACCATAACAGTTAATGAAAGTTCTCATGTAATCGGACTCCTCCTCTGTTGCAGTTACCTTTGGTTTCCGGTGTTGTTTCTGTTGTGGTAAGCAGCAGCTCACTGAACTGACCCCTCTGGAGTGTAAGCCTGGGAAAAGCGTACTGAAAATCCTAGATACCCCAGAGGATATCAACGGAATCTTTCTCTCTATGTCACTAATGTAATTCAAAGGAAAGTTAAGTGATACATTTAGGATCAGCTTGACAGCAGAGGCTATCAGAGGGAAGTCAAAATTGGTATCCAGCCATCTTAAGGGCTCCACTTATTAGTATTTTTTGTCTGTTCACTCCCATAGCCTTCTCTAAAAACATATCCACAAGGCAGAGGAGCCATCATCCAATGCCTGGGGCTTGCATGGATGTTTTATGCTCAGACTGTCCATGGACCCAGGATAATCGTTCCAGGGTCTTTATGTTTCCAAGTATATCCAACTTCCCTTGCAATTTAGGAGCATTATATCAGACTTTTCAAGTTTTAAAAGGGTATAAAAAGTCAAGTTAATCTTTATTTAATGATATAAGAAAACTATTCTTCTATCAAATCAAAAGTTTTACATATTCCTATCAATCAAAATCATGATGGGATATATTTGTTCCATTTAGACGTTAAATGTCTAAACTGATTTCTGTGTGAGTTTCATACTTTGATGATATCATTGTCTCTAGTTGTAAAAGCTGGGAAAATCTCAATGTATTATTCATGATACATCTGTTCCAGTAGATTTTCAGAGGAGACCAATGGGACACATATATCCCAGCAGTTATAGAAACCTTAGGATATAAATTTCGAAAAGTCTCGCAAGGGTTAATTTCTGATTGTGTATTATGTCATAGTAATCATTATTATCATCATCATTAGTCTTTTATCGTCCATTGTTGGACATAAACTTTCCCCATGATTCGCCACACCTCTCTATTGTGGGTTTTGTGAAGCAAGTACTTTCTGAATTTGTCTAGTTTATGTCTCTATCTTGTATTTTGCCAGCCTCAATTGCGCATGTGATCTCTAGGGATCCATATTGTCAGTTGTGATATTCACCATTTGTCAGCCATTTTTGCAATATGACCAGCCCATGGATTTTTCATGGATTCTATGATGTTTCGGACTCCTGTTTTCTCCCTGATATACTGCACTGTCTAGTGATCTCTTCCTGTGAGGTTGAGCATGATTCTTTCATGTGCAGGTTGCATGGTTATCAGGGTAAGGGTCAGTCTTCTGGTTAGGGTTCCTATTTCAGCTCTATAAGTGACTATCGGGAGGATGCGTTGGTTGTGTACCCTTCTTTTTAAGACTAATAGAATCTTCTTGTTTCTGAAGTTTGAGCTTGCACTGCTGAATGCTTGCCATCCCAGTGTGATTCTTTACTTGATTTCTTATTCTTTTAGGGATTTCATCATAATCTTCATTTTTATTTTTTTTTTTTTTCAGAAGGGTTAATTTCACATTGTAGTATCATGCTATGGGGATATCTGTCTGACAGATTATTTTTTTCTTTGTTTCAACTATTGTTATTATCAATTTTATTCAATTGTAATTATCCTTTGTATTATCATTCTGTATAATTATATTATGAATTATCAGTATGTCGATATATTTATATGATTATTATTTACTGTTACGAGAATTTAATCAATATCATTATTGACCGTTAGTATCTATATTTTCATAGTTTCCCCTTTTTGTTGTTGTTATTAATGTCATCATACAATATTTGTGATTATTATGATCCTTATTTCATCAATATTTACTGAAGTTAGTTCATTATGTCACAAATCCTTAAAACTATTACTTTTTCATTACAACTAGAATTAAGTTATCAGTATATCAGCATTTTTATATAATTATCATTATTGTTGCTATCACAATTATCATAGTTTATTGATCATCAGAATCGAGGCTTTCATTTATTATTGCTTTTAATGCCTTTTCATCATTGTTGCAATTAATGTCATTATCATTGATATTATCATCATAATAATTATTTTATCATTATGATTTTCATTATTATTTTGTTACTTTCTTGTTTGATCAGTTTTTTAAATTTTCATTATGGTTTAACATAATTTTTTTCAAATTATGCTTGTTGCAGTATTTTAGATTGAACAAAAAAAGACTTTTGTAACAGAGCAGAAACCGAGGGAGAAGCAGTTCTCTTATTTGCAATATCTAACACTGAACTTGGTGTCAAGTTTTTAAAAAAAGAAAAGCTAAACAAAAAAAAAAATGGATGACAACCACTTCCTCCATTCTTGATTTTGCAAGCTACTGAAATGCTGGGAACTGGTGGGTACAAGGGGGGAAAAAAGAGATAGAGGGTAAAGAAAGATGGTTATGTTGTGGTAGTAGTAGTGGTGGTGTGGTCCCTACTTTGAAGACTTATTTCAGGGAGGTCAGAGGTTGAAACTATGACAAAACATCACAAAGGCACCCAAACAAAACATGGCTGCCATACATGACCTCTTGTGGATTATAGAACTATGATATGATCAAAAAGGAAAATCAAGTAAGTGAACAGAAAGTAGAGGAGGCATGCTGGGAAACATGGCTCCCTGATCATAATGGCTTTTTGGCATCCGTCTCCCACTCCCCATCCCTGCTTATTTGAACTACAAGGAAAATAGGCAAGAAATGAAAAAAAAAACATATATAAACTCTACATGGTACTATAATGTGCCTATATACTTGTGTTGGAGTGTGCCAATGTGTATATGGGTATGGTCAAGAATATAAGTTTATTCATATGTTCAAGTGATAGTGTGTAAACTTGTATGTGGTAAGAGAGTTTGAATTTTTGTTAAGTCCTGGGATAATCAGTCACTGAACAATCTTCTCTTAGCCTGAACAGATATGATAATTGAAAAAACTGATTTTATGAAAATTTTGGTTGTAGTTAAAATCATATTGCATGATATTTTTTTTTAATCAATTATTGCCCTACTTATGAAAGGGTGTGGTATTTGAATTTGTGAAAGATAATTCAAAATTGTTTACATGTTTGTACAATAACTATTTACTTAGCTTAACTGAGGATACATGAATACATGAATGTGAGACACCCTGTGAGGATCAAGCTCACAACACTGTAGAACCGTTCTGGTCAACTATCTCGCTAACAATTGCTTCATAGCAAAGCCTCCAAAGGCCAAATGATGAAGATGGAAGACCATGGCTGCCAAAGATCCTCTTTTTCAGAGAACTAGCCCATGTTATCCAAAAAGCATAGGGTCTGAAAAGTGTCAAAACCGGAATAAATACTTGTAAGTCGATTTTTTTCAGAATATTTTCCTGATATATTGAGGAATAACAGATTAAAAGTCCCTAGGTTTCCTTCTTTAGCTTTTTTTCAATATGACCATCCAATTCTTAAAAATGGCCGTTACCCTTTCATTATTTATCACAGACAATGTTCCTCAATGGTTTTTAGTAGTATCAAGTATGCTTGATAACATATTAAAAGTATCCCACAATCTGACTAATGAAAAAATATGATTCTCAAGATGGTATCTGAGATGACCACCAGCCAAATACTTAAAAATGCTTTTTACTCATTACTCATTCATTATTTAACTTAGACAAGGTTTTTGAATCTGACAGAAAGGGGAACACAGAATTTGGCCATACTTTTTCCCTATTTTTTTTGATACAATATTATTCAACTTTTGAAATTAGATAAATATTTTCAATTAAATAAATTTCCTATTCTGACTTTTTAATCAAACTACCCACAACAGACCGGTTTAATCACTGTTGTTGAGTTAGGGTTATTTGTGTGTTCTGACATTTATATCTATCTATATGTTGATGTCTCTATCCAGACTTTGCCCAACCGGTACTCTTCAGAATAGAAACTTGAAATTTTGTGCACACACTCCTTTCAATGAGTAAGGAAAATGTTTTTGTTTTTTTTTTTTAAACTCCCTCTCCCCACGAATAGGTTTGTATTGGAGTGTTCATTTTACAATGTAAGTTTGTGCAAAATTGATCCCTCAGTTTATGCCAATACTTTCGTGTTTTTTTTTAATCATGAATTTATAATTCAAATCAAACTGGTAGTATTTCCATCAAGGTAATTTAAGTTAACCACCAGCACTGCTTAATTTATGAGGTAAAAAGCAGTATATATATTGGTCATGATGATTCATCATATCTCTTGGTATACTAGTTTTTCACGCCATACAATATCAGTGGTAATTTATCTTACATAATATTTTTTCTTAAAAATTTATGTCCAATCACTCTTTAAAGTAACTTGAATAAAGATTTGAAAAAAAAACTTAGATTATTTGAATTATTGAAAATAAATTATCTGATAAATTAGCTTTATGATCCCTAGCACCAATCCATAGATTAATAACCAAGTCATTTTATGAGTATTTGCTAGTATATATATATACGCACACACACACACACATATATATATATATATATATACTTGACATTTATAGCCATAGGGAAATATGTCTTGGACCATTTACCTAATGCAGAAGTTTTGGATACTGAGAAGCAACTTGACACTATCAATCCTGGAAAAGCATGAAGATGGACAAATACAACAGGATTGGAAGACAGTTCATGAACTATCTCATGTGAAACCTATGGTGGAAAGGGTAACAGATCTTACCAAAGTGAATGATGAGGAAAGCTGTGGTTTGAAACTCTGTGAATCTTACCTAGAGAACACTTCAGTACTAAGGATACTACCCATTTACTGAACGTACTGGAAATCATGAATTGCGTAGGATAAGTATCAGAATGATTTTACATGCAGCTGGGCATGTTCCTTATGGAAGAAGTTTTACAATCTCTGGATGAGGAATTATATGAGATATATACTAGGAAAGGTTATTTTTCTGTGCATAGAAAAAATTGTACCTAAGTGGAAATTTTAGTGATCAGACTATTGGGCAAGATTTGATGCATTTGCTAAAGTCTGTTGGAAGGCTAACATTTGGAAGACTAGAATTCTTGGAGAAATTATCAATCATGACCACCCATGTGAGCTCATTTTTCCATGTGAATTTTACATAAACTTATACCGTAAACTGAACCCTCCATTGAAAACTTGGGGGAAGAGTTGGAAAAGAAAAAAAAATTCACCACTCATTCAGGAGTGTGTGTATGTGTGTTTGTGTTTGTGTGTGTGTGTTTGTGTGTGTGTGTGTGTGTGTGTGTGTGTGTGTGTGTGTGTGTACGTGTGTGTAAAATTTGAAGTTTCTTCTCTTAACAGTTAGGACAGGACAAAGTTCAGATATATAGATAAATACATATACATATAATTTTCAGAACACATTAATAACTTTCAACCAGCAAAAGTGTTTAAACTAGTTTGTTGTGGGTATTGGCGATTATCAACAGCAAAGAAAATAACAATAACATGTACAACAGATGAGATGTATGTGAAAAGTTTGCTTTTTTTCTGAATCTCTGGGTAACAAATATCTTTTGGCAGCATGTCATGCTGGGGGTGATTAATATAGATAAAAGCATGGACTGACAGGGGTCAATAGTTATAAAAATGGACTGATCAGATGAGATTTAGAATGATGAAATGTTGCGACATAGGGATATCCCAATGGTTATAACACTGGACTGGAAATGATGTAGTTTTACTGCATAGGAATAGCTTCATTGTTATAACATTGTACTGAAAATGATGAGGGCTTACTGCATGGGGATAATTAAATGGTGATATGATATCATCAGCAGCATCAGTAGCAGCAGTCTTTTGATATTCATCATTAGACATAGATTTTCCCTAAGATACATCACACCTCAATCATGAGCATTGTTCTACCAATATCCTTTGAACTTGCCAAAATTGTCACGCCATCATATTTTTTGCCTGTCATCATCTTGCATATGATCTCTGGAATCCACATTGTGAGTTATGATCCAGGAGTTGTGTAACTCTTGTAACTTTGTTTGCCCATTGCCATTTGACTTTTCTAATGAATTTGATGATATATCTGGCAATTGTTTCTTCTCTAATATACTGTACGATCTTGTGGTCTCTCCATGAGATGTTACGCAGGATCTTTTCTTGTGCACATTGTGTGGTTCTTTGTTTGAGAGTCAATCTTGGTTAGGTTCCATGCTTCATAGGTTATTATCAGATGGACATATTGGTTGTAGACCATTCTTTTTGAAAGCAATGGGATCTTTTTGTTCTTGAATATTGAGTTTGCTTTTCTGAAAACTTGCCAATTTAAGTGGATCCCTTGTTTGATTTCCTCTTCTTTTGAAAATTTCATGGAGATTCGTTTCTCTTGGTAGATGTAGTTGTTTATTTTCTTTAACTCTGTGTTCTCAGTCTTGATAGTTGTGTCTTTTTCCTCAATATATTTGTTGCAAATGATATTGATTTCACTGACATTGATGTACAAACCTACTTTCTGCCTAACTTCATTCAGTTTGTTTAAAATTATCAGAAATTCATGCAAGTTTTTAGCAAAGAGGACAATGTCATCAGAAAATCTGAAGTTATTAGGGTATTCAATTCAGATTCCTTCATTAGTCAAGACTAAATTTTGGAAAATCATTTCAAGGCAAGCTGTGAAGACTTTGGATCCACCGGCGTCATTTTCTTTTATTCCTTTTTCAAGATGGAAGAGACATTATGTGGCTAGATAAGGGAACTGCTAAGTTGGTAGATATGTTGCAGAACTCCGATATACACAGGGACTACTCCTTGTATGATTGCATTGATGACTTCAAGTATTTTCCGCTTTCTATATATATATATAAAAATATTGCTTTTTATTTTAGATATTTTTTCTTCCATTACTATGAGTCAATTGAAATATTATTTATCTCATTCAAAATATTCCTCATTTTTATTTAGAAAGGAACAATGATGAAAAGAAATTTGATTAATTTGATTAGGGTAGAAACAGAGGGAAGGAAAGAAAGTTTGGTACTTCACTGAGGGGGTAGGAAAATTTGGCATATGAATATCATCCATGTTTGTATAACAATCGAATAAAATCTCAGACCAGCAACAAAGATTGGAAGGGATAAGGGAGACAAGGAGAAGATACGGGCATTGGTTGAGAGAAATGCATAGGTATTAGATAATATTTAGATTTAGTTTTAGTTTAGGTGTCAACAACTGATGAATTTCCCCGTGAGTATTGCTAGTGTATATAAATGTAAAAACACATCAATAAACTTAACCCAGCAAAAGTGTTTATACCAGTCTGTTGTGGGTGGTGGTGATTAATAACAGCAACAACAATAACAGTTACATGCATAACAGATGAGATATATGAGAAAGGAGTTTTTTTCCTAACCTCTTGGTGACTAATGTCTTTTGGTATCATGTCATGTTGGAGTGATCAATTAAGAAGATTTGAAGAAAGGGTGATCAATGAATAAATTACTTCTATTGCCTTTTGTTGGGCACTAAGATGTCCATATTAGAAAAAAACAAAACAAGGGTGGACACAAACTAAGGGACCAATTTAGCATAGACTTACATTTAGGAAAATCAAAATAAACATTTTTTCTACTCATTGAAGGGAATGTGTGTGCAAAATTTCAAGCTTCTACTATGAACGATTAGGGCTGGATGAAATGTGGATTCATAGATGGATAAATAGATGAATGGATATAAATATTAGAACACATGAATAATCTAAACCCAACAACAGCATCTAAACCAGTGTTGTGGGTAGCAGAGGGTAACATCTTAAAGAAGGTTCCGTAAGATTTGTTGACTCCTTACCACATTTTCCTCCAATCTACGACTATCTAGAAAATTTGGCAGGGGTCTACTCAATGTCTTTGACACAGCACAATGATCTACGTCCTTCCAACATGAACCATGATATGACCGATGGCGGGAAGTTTAACTTGTTATTGACACATAGCTTCTTTGCTTATAAACAAAGCAAGGTCTTGAATGCATTTCTAATGGTTTGGTTGCACATTCATCAATAAACTGTAATGAAGCATTTAGTATTGCAAAAAACACTACCGATCCTCTGACAGGTAAGACTTTCACAGAAACAAAACCAAAAAAGTCTAAATTGGTCACCAAGGGGAGTTCCAAGAACAAACGTCAAGGTTCATTGCAAAGTTGTAGATATAAACCCACAGAATTTATTTTCAAATTGGATCAGTGTCCTCAACAGCAGACAACAAGGAAACTTAGATTTATAGAGGCAGGGGCATCGCTCTGAGAGGGAGTAGGGCAGTTTTCAAATTATCCCCTCGACACACCAAAAAAGCATTGAAAAAGAGTTGTTCATCTACTGCAGTTTCTACTCTACATCATGCAACTTTCAGGGGTCTGTGTACCTCAAGGTCGATAACCACTGCATTAAATGTTGAGCCCCAAACCTCCTGTTATGTCCCAATATAAAGGGTTTGTACCTTGTCTTAAACATGCATATCTCTTCTGCATACTGAATTTGATTCCCAATAATCAATTCTATTAATGCTAATCACATTTGGTTGTGTATTTTTTTTCTCAAAAACCTATTTTCTGTTCTTTTTGAAACCTTCTTCAAAACCATGTCATTTAACTATAAACTGATCTTCATCTATATGCAAATTTGTTCAAGGTCTTTTTCCAATCCTACTGAACTATAAGAATTTGGTTTGATCTGTAGTTGTAACAGACATAGTATAGGCCTCCTGGTATGTCCATCCTCCACATGCCGTGCATCCCAGCTTGCTATGTGTACCAGCTAGATAGCTTGCGGATAATACTAGTAGCTAGCTAGTGGATGGTTGGCTAGCCAGTGGCTGACCATTTACTAAAACATTGATAATGCTTGATTCATTGAGAAAAAGGCTTATGTTAAATTGTCATATTTTCATAGCTTAGCGTGGGGGAGGTCAGGCATGACACTTGACCCAACAGTTGTCAGCCTAAGCCAAACCTTCCTGTGCTTGCAAAATTTCAACATGTCAGTCACATTGAAATAATATGACTTTTGGTTCGTAGACATGAAAACTTGGAGCAGTAGTTGAAAAATACAGAAAATCAAGAAGTCAATTTCTTACCTCAAAAACAGACTTTAATCATAAAATCTAGCAGGCAGAGAATATAACTGAGCCAGAGCAGAGTGAGTAATATGACAATAGCTTGTTTCTGATTGGATGAAATTAGGGTGTTACACTCTCCTCTATAATTGCCACACTAAAATATCATGAATATTTTAGACTGGTTACGTAAAATTCTTCCATATTGAAGCTTAATCAGTGTAGGATTTTGCTATTCATCACATGGCATTGACCAATCTGCTATCTTATTTATCATTCCTGTCTGAATTACTGCAGATAGCAAAAAACAAGAAAAAGATGTAGTGTGATTATTACTTCATGACTTCAGCCATTTGTGGTCAAACCCATCTCTGTGAGTACTTGGTTCTCTCTCCTAGCTCTTTGAACGAATTGACTTGGTACATTCTAGCTATTGTGACTCAGTTTTAAGTTTAGATAATTGTACCAGTGAATTCTAACATTTATCAATTATAAAAACATTCTTCATTATCTATGACTATTATAGTTAGTTTTATCTTTCATGTTATAAAGCTATTCATACTTGAAAAAAAAAGGAATGTCTATTTATTTTATGAACCTTATGACTTTTTCCTGTTTGTTTCTCTGTCAATAACAATTCTGCTGATACGAATATATCCTCTCTACCAAGTCTTTCACTTCAATCACTTTTTGAAAAAAACTTGGATAAAATTGATAAGATGCAAACATTTATTAACACTATTAACATCTTTGAAGTGGTGAGTTATCAAATCTCAAAATAAGTAAGTGAAAGGAACGAAACTGCTTGAAACATTTGGTAGATATTTATCCAAATGCATATGGCCTCCATTACACACACACACACACACACACACACACACACTAACATGTATATATATATATATATACAAAGTAAAAATCAGTAATTCAATATCTGATGTATGACAGCTTTATTTCATAAAGTGCTCAATACATTCAACATTAAATTAAGTTAAAGAAGAACTTTCAATATGATGGAGTAAAGGATTTGCAATTCTTCTCATTATTATTAATAATAGTGTTAGCAGCATTACTACTTATATTATTCTCTGGTTGCAAATGAATAGCGTTCATCAGAAAATAGAATATAAGTCTCAGATTTTCCTATCAACACTATTTGCTCACTACCAGAGGGTAATCAGTCTTAAAAGTTGTGATGAAAAGCAACTTGTAGAATTGAGATGAAAGTAAAAAGTAATTATAAAAGATTTTTGAATAATAAAGTGAACAGCACTTCCAACTTTATAAAAATTTTTAATTTATGCAAAAAGAATCCAAAATTATTTTCTTCAAGAAAATCATCTAAATGATTATCCAAAAAATTCAGACAAAAAATATCAGAAGATGTCCCAGGAAATTATCTAGAAATCATCAAGAAATACACAACAAAGTAAGCCTTCATCTATAGCATTCTAAATCAAAATATGAAAAATAACACAAAAGATCCAAGGTCTGTAAAGTGAAGATATATAATTGCTTTTTCTTCAAATTTTGGTGTTTTGAAAGATTATGACCTCAAGTTTTGAATTTAGCACTAAATAAATTTAGGAAAAACTAAAGATAATTCATGTTGGCCAAACCGCCCAAAAGATGGGAAAAAGTAAGTGCTCAGTTTAGCTTAGTAGTTGTAATTTTAAATAGACTTACCCTCTTAAAACATTTGGAAAACTGTTTTATTTCTAAAAAAGTGTATCTGTACGCAGACACATTCATATATGAATACTCATAATACTGAGGTAAGCACAAAACAAAAGCACAAAAAGCAACCCAAATGTTTAAGGGATTTATGGCATTGAATGGCACCTTCAAAGAAAAAAAAAAGAATTGATAGAAAAATTAGTTTTTCTTTTTTCTGTTGGAGTAATTTTAAGGTGTGTGTGAAATGTTTGGTGAGACACAAGGATTGTTGCTTTTTGGGGTAATACCTTGTATGTATAAACATTCAGACAAACATTCTCACATTCATCTTTACTAATACTTGAGCCCTTTGTTTATTTGTTTGTTAATTCTTTTGCATGAAAACATTGAATTTGGTGGGAGGACTCACTAAACAACGATTTGTGGTAAAGATTATGTATGGTTGACCTCAGAGGTCATTTGATGCTACTAGAGATCATCTCGGTAATTTCAAACCAATTTTTAAAATTGCTAGTCTTAATTTTGCTCCAGTGATGCTGAAATTTGACAGATGGGTACCTCTATCCATGGCTAAGGTCTCAGGTTGACCTTGAATATCATTCAAAGTCACCAGATGTCATTTCTTGTCATTTTCTGCCAATTTTTCAAGTTTTTGGCTACAATTTTATACATATGTTACTGAAATTTAGGTTAAGGGTTAACCTTTCAATGGCAAAAGTCATGGGCGATGTAAAGTTGACTTGAGAGTTAATTCAAGGTCACCAGAAGTTATTTTTGGTCATTTCTGGCAAATTTTCAAAGTTGTTATCCGTAACTTTTTGATTCTACAACGGAAATTTGGCATAGGTAAAAATCTTTCAAAGCAAACATTATAGTCCATATGAAGTTTACCTCAGAGGTGATGTGAGCTGAATTTCGAAAGATTTTGGTCACAATTTTGCACATAAGATGCTGAAAATTAGCATATAGGTATATCTTTTTTTCACCAGGAAGATCACCAGACATAAATTTGTCTTCAGAGGTCATTCAGAGTCACCAGAGGTCATTTCTGATTGTTTCTAGCCAATTTTACAAGAAAAGAAATTTGCCAAAAGGGGGAAATCTTTCCATGGAAAATGTCACAGGGAATGTGGAGTTGATCTTTGGGGATATTTGCAGTTCCCAAAAGTCATTTCTGGTCATTTGTAACCAATTTTTCAAATTTAGAGTGATAATTTTTACACTTACAAGTGCAACCCACCCATATTTATTTTCATGAAATCTTTACAAAATATCATTTGCTTTCCTGTGTTGTTATATTTCAAGTACCTCTGCTACTGTACACATATAAACACACATGTGTAAAAGTTTTCTATCTCTGGTGATAGACTGTGTGATTTTCTTGGTTCACTGGTCCTAATACACTTTCTAAAGGGAAGAGGTTAAGATTTCGCTGAAAATACTACTTCCGGCCCACAATTCCTAACTATGCACTTTAAATGAATTTAGCATTTTTCTTCTAAAAGAAAGAAAAAACATAATAATCCAATTACATTCATGGATTTTTGCCACTGGGTTTAAGGAGTAGATCATATGAAAGAAAGATTAGGATACATGGTATATAGCAATGATCAGCAAGTTAATCTTGCTCACTGTTGTTAATTGGATCGATCCTTATTAGATCTCTTTGTATAGATGATCTGATATGAATTCATACTAAGATAATATATTTGTATAATGAGCAGTGTGATCTCAGTTACTTTTTCTGTCTGTAACACTGGACTCTCTTTCACAGGAATGAAAATTTCCCCAATAAATGTGACCCTCCTCACAATCTGAAGCAATGAACTTTTCAACTGAAATAAATTTGAGATCATTTTTCTTACAAAATAGTTTTATAGAATTTCAAATATATTCATGAATTTTTTCACAGGTATTAATTAGTACATACATATATATATATATATATATATATATATTTATATATACAAACATCTTTTATTACACACGCATATATAAACACCAAAAGGATCAGTATATTTGTATATATAAGCCATGAGTGAAGTTCCTTGGAATAAACCCCTTATTGTTGCTGTCATCTTGCCACCTCTCTCATGTAAATAAAAGATTAGAGTTTCTGTGTGATTGCCTTTACTTGGTTGTTTGATTTATCTTCACAGTCTTTGGTCAAGAATAAGCAATGCAAATGAAAGAGAATTTAGGGGAAATAAGATAAAATAAATGGTTTTGAAAAATAGGAGAAATTGTTTTTTATATCCTTTTTTTCTATTTTGCCCTAAATAAACTTTCGATTCATCCCAGTTTCTGGAAAAATGGAAAGTAATAAATCCCTTACCAGATTCGTTTAATGTTAATTCAAATTCAAAATGTCTGAAAAGTGGCTGATTGTTTTAGATTTTTGACGAATTAAAAATAGAATTATGTAGACAAAATTAGCAATTTCTCCCATGCATAACCAAATTCATAAAAATACAATCATCTATTGCTTGGCAATGATTACTAACAATTTTTTTCAGCTGGTCTTTTATACTGATAAATTAGAAGTTTTTCTGTTATTCCAGAGACCTTATCAGGCGACAATTTAGAATGAGTAGAGGAGGAAAACACCTCGCTGCTCGAACAAAATGCAATTAGGAATTTTTTTAAAATATTTATTTCAGGTAAAAATATTTTATGAATAAAAAACCCAAGCTATCCAAAATGATCATAAACTATCCATGAAAAGGAAAAAAGGTTGTTTTGTTTTTCATCTAATAAGATGTCCTCCATCGTATTTTTCATAATTTTTTTCATTCATTCGTTCCATGGTAGACTCTTTGATTCATTTTTTCACTTTACTCGTTCGTTAATCTTAGAGCTAAAAAGCTACAACTCAAATATAACTGAAAATTTCCATTGGAGACACACTCAAAATTTGGACCCCTCTCACCCACCTGCTCAAAATCTTGGATCCGCTCCTGTTTATGACACTAAAATTCCAATTTGTGATAAAAATTGTTCAACTCTTAGATTCCCTCAATCTCAGTCAATTGAACTACGATTGAAGAAATCTCTGCCAATCTGTGGGTGTATCTCGATTACTTGATAACTGCCCATTTTACAGAATTGACATTTACCAGATACATTAGTCAGCATACAAGGCAGTGTAATGTCAAGTTTGAAGTTTTGGGGATCACTTGTTCTCTTATAAATAAAGCATTAAAAATTAAACATCTTTCTTCAGTTTCTATGGATTGTCTCCCTTAATTTCTGCTCTTTAGATATAGATTTAGATACGAAATATCTAAACTGGCACTAAAAAAAAGTAACCAAAATACTTCGAAGCCATTGTTCCATACTACAGACGGAAAATCATTTTACATGACATCTACAGTAGCTGCTCTACACACCATGAAGTCTGGCCCTAGCCAAACATGCACTGCCCTGATTTATCAAAATGGCAATCTATAGAAATAATTGTATTTCAGGTTTGGCTATTTTCTATTACAAAGAAAAAAGAAATTAGAAACATTTTTAATCAAACAGAGAAGAAGGTCAGCCATTACTGACCTTCTCCTCTGATTAAAAATAGCTTGTAACTTTGTTTACATTGACTAGAATGAGTAATTATTTTGTTTACTGCAATTATTCATATAATTATCTGTCTTGTATGCTGTTTTGTAAGAGGTAACAAAAGGATAGTCCACTTCATGAAGCAGTTGCATGAAGAGAAACTGAAGGAGAGGAGTGGAGGGACTTTTATATGATAATAAAAATTTTAACATGATGAAATCAAATTTTGAAAAATGAAGATGCAATTTATTTTTATTTATCATATTTTTATCCCTGCCATTGATATTGTTTTATTATTCTAGTATTTTATACTAAAGCTTCCCTTGAAAATATAAGAGACAGACTAAGTTTAATTATGGAATAATTAGATATTCATGTAAAGTCATGGTATCAAACTATTCATTAACTCTAAACACCCTGCAAAGGATCTTGCCCTCCTGCCCCTGTCTTGTAAGGATTTTCAGGAAGAATTTTTTTCAAAAAATGGTCTCTTGAATAAAACTGTGTAACTCTCTTTTTCATAGAAAGTAACCTGACTTGGAAAGGTGTTTTTATGTTTTTCTTTCTACAAAGTACAGGAAGCTAGGAGCTCAACAAATATATTAAAACATATGTTCCCTCAAAAAACAATATATATAGTACTAAATACAAATGCCTAAATTCCCATTGTACATTTAGAATGTGGACAAACATAATGAACATGATATAAATACAAAAAGTTAATCATTTATCTATTTTCAGCTAGAAAACGTAGGTATAAAAATGGATATAAAAATAACTTCAAAGGCATGCCAAGGATACATTTTAGGCTCCCATACAGGAGTATATTGTAATGGTTCACTCTTTGCGTGTGTTGATCTTGGCGTAAGAAAGGGACAGTCATTCAGAGGACAGGAAATAAATGAAAAATTATCATAGTAAAAATAGAGTCTAAAAATAGAATTTGGTTATTTATGTACCAAATTTTGCAGTTTTAGACCTACAATTTATTTGACGAATTTGAAACATTTTGTTCTTTTATGTATTGTAAATGAGGAAAAAAGGATTTTTAGTGGTTTAGAATTAATACAAAGACTAGTGGCAGAATATGACTAATGTAAATATATTGCTATTGAGTTTACTATAGAAATGCACAGAATATTAAGAAGATAGGGATTGTCAGGGGTCAAGAATTAATGCAAGTATTACTGATAGAATGATTATAAGAGAGAGTGGAGAGAGAAATTGATTCATGCCTCTCCTAAGAACATTAATGTGTGATTTTTCTGCAACCAAGACTGGGAACACCAACAAATCAGAACAGATGACAAATATCTTAGTAACCTCAGATTCGCTGATGACATCGTCCACTTTGCTATGAACCTTCATGATCTCCAAATAACGCTAGACAGACTAAATGAAGAAAGCGAGAAGGTTGACTTTTACATGAACTCTAGCAAAACAAATAACACTAGGTTGGCAAGCTTTTGGTAGAGCAAGCTCAACTTTCAAGAACAAGAAAATCCCATGAATCCCAAACAGTCGGGTATACAACCAATGCAACCTCCTAATAGCCACTTATGGGGCACAGACATCTAACCAAAAGATTGACCCTAAAAAACTGAAAACCATGCAATGTGCACAATAGAGAATTATACTCAACCTCACATGTACAGTACAGTATATTAGAGAAAAGACAGGAGTCCGAGATATCATGGAAACCATTAGAAAACTCAAATGGCAATGGGCTGGAAATGCCCTTAGGAAAACTCAGATTAACTGCCAGACAGATTGTAAAAGGCATGAACAGAATCTAATTCTGAGATGTAAGTTCAACGTAAAAGCTTTCTATATAATTACATGCAAGAAAGACGTATGTGTATGAGTAGCTTGACAATAGTGAAAATCACAAAGATTAAACATTATACAGTGAAAATTTCAGATCAAAATCCACTTAATAAATATACACCCCATTATGAGCTTTTTAGATTTATTCATGCATGTATAATTTTCTCAAGTTTGAATCAATCTATATTTTTCTGGGATCCAGTGTGTCTTTGTTTATATTTATACTAGTAAAATATGCAAATAAAATCTTATGCTGAAAAGAAGGATTAGTTGGAAGAGATTTGTCCAAAATACAAATGTTGATGACAATGACATCTGTAAGATGAATTATCTTGATTTGCCATCTTGTTAAAATGCCCAGCTTGCTTCCTGGTTGTCATTATTTCATCATTCTAAACTCATTTATCAGAATCATTTACTGGTCTTGTATAACCCCACTGACCAACGTTGTAGGTGGTTGATCAGCAAAGAATGAAAAAATGGACAGAAAATACACACAGTCAGAGGTGCCAATAGATGGACTTTCCAACATTTTGTCACTCAATCTGAAATTGTTTGATGAGTCCTTATGATCAGACCCCAGTATGGGTGCCAAGAGATTTTACAGTTTGGCATCACCAAGGTTTTGGCCATAGATCATCGGTCACTGCCATTCTGATGCATAACCAAAGAGATGGTCAACATTCCCAACTGAGGTTGGAGAGATGCTGAGAACAGATTGGGAAATAATTTGATTTATTGGTAAGGCCATCGTACCTTTAAACTTCATAAACAAATAGATATCTTTTTCTGTGGTTAGATATTTAGATGTAAGTGGTTGTTATCAACTAATTGGTTAAGAAAAATAATTGATTATCAAAGGACTTGCTGAATCCCTCCTTATCGAGTGGTTTCCAGCTGGTATATATATATATATATATATATATTTTTTTTTCTTTTGAATGGAAAGCACGGGTTCAGTATAGTATCATAGTTATAGTGTGTGTGTGTGTGTGTGTACATACATGTCTCTCTCTCAATATATATATGAAAGCTCTAAAATAAAAATCCTTTTCCAGCTAAAATGTGCAAAGTTTATAAGATTATATATATACATATGTATATATATATATATATATCCCACATTGTTAAATATGTCTTTTAGGTAATCTACATATGTAAACTCTGTTTCTAAAGATTAAAGTGCATGTATGATGTCAGCTATGTTTTAAAATTGTAGCTGAGAAGGAGGTGGTATTTGATCAACAATGCTGGGGTGCCATGTTAATATAACTGCTCTGCTTATAAAATCCCCAGAACAGTTACATGGTTAACAACTGATAATCTTAACAAGAGAAAATTAACAAATTAACAAGTATACGTAAAAAAATTACATAAATTGCATTGACAGATATTGGGAAATTAGAGTCTGAAGTGATACAAAAAATCTTTGTAAAAGTTTATTGATGTTTATAGCTGTGCTTTACAGATTTTCCAGATTATATATATATATATATATATATATATATATATATATATATATATTATTGCGTCATCCACAGACAGCTGTTTTGTTGTATTACAACTCTTCAGTGTGGCTATAGACTATCCATTATCCCATCCAGTACCACGAGGTGGGATTGAAACCTTCGCTGCAGATCCGGAGGCCAGTATTCTACCTCTGTGCCACGGAACTGGACGGTCAGTATTCCCCATCCACGAGAGTGCTCTATTTCTGTGGAGGAGTATTGCATAAGCTTACAATGAATGAGTTACCTCACTTAAAGAGTGCTCAACCCTGAATAGTGGAGATATATTATTGTTATTATGTATTTATATTATTGTTATATATATATATATATATACAATTAAATGACAATATTGTCATTCTTTCTTTTATAAAGTATTAATGGGATGTGCTTCAATGTTTTCCATTTATTTCTCAATGGGTAATGCCAATTTTAAATTGGATTGTGTTCCTCATTGCAATGATATAACTTTGGAATCATCATAGGCTATCATAAGGCCATTCTCTACTCCTTTTATGGCAACCATGATTTTGCTTATTGCTTCCATGTCTTACCAGCAAACTTTTTTATGGGGTTACTAATTTCACACTGCACCATTCTACCTTTAGTTAGAGGGAGAGATGAATTCATGCATTTTTCAAGGGCATTAATGCAAAGTGAAGACTGTCCCAGCCAGAGTTTGGATTTGGCCCAGTAAGTCCATTCTCTACACAGTAACCTACTAGGCCATCTTTCACCCTTTCTTGTTATTACTGTAGTTTTAAATTCATTTAGTCAAGAATTTCATTCATTTACTAGCTTAGTACTCTTCAAACATTGAGGAGATAATTCATGTGTCAGACCTGCCTATTCTCCAGCCTTTCATGTACTCTCTCTATATTCTTTGTCTCCCACTCTTTGCCATGTTTATTATCGAAACCTGTTTTCTCCTGAATTTTCATTTGAGAGAAATGTAATCAAAGATTTATTGCAAACTTAGCTTATATATTTTTCTTGATCAAAAGTATCAGATAACTGTGTTCTCCTCTCTTGATTTATATGTTGTGTTAAAGAGAATTATCTTTTCAAGAGAAAGTCGGGAGGTTCTGACATTTTTATTTTCGCTTTGATTCATGCTGACCTTAGTTTAAAGAAAAAAATTGCAATGATCTGTGCTGTGTACATTTTGTATCAGAATCGAATGCTGAAAATTCTATTTGTATTTCCAAGCATTCACAAAGGCCAAAAATCAGAAATCAAAACACCCTTGGAGGCTCATGGCTGATTCACTTGAGTAATTTGTATGTACAAATGATATCTCCTGCATTTTACTTCACTGACCATGGCAGATTTAATGTATGGATGAGCATTTGTATTTAAAAAAAATTCTAAATATGAATCACATGTGTAAATACAATATATCTATATAAATAATACAGTTTATAATTGAAACTGAAACAGATACAGGTAGAATGATATAAGAAATACAGTGCTGTATTTACAATGACATATAAAGTACAACAATCCCAACATGAATGATTTTTCTAGCTCAATACAATGTATCAGAATCTGGAAGAGGAGAACTGACAGGATTACTGGTTAGTTCAGAATCAACTGATTTGAGACGTTTGAGAGGTACCATCTTGTTCACTTGGAGTTGAAGGATTTCTAGATTCTGTCCTAGAGCTTCAGAACTCATTATTCTAGGTAATCTTCTCAAACATATCAACAAGGCCAAGTCGTTTCATATTCTTCAGTTTTTCTTTTATATAATTTTTCATGCAGCAAACGGGGGTGGGGGTCATTGTTTCTTGATCTGTGATAAAATTACGTTATGCCACCCTTTTGATTAGTTCACCCACTACCTCAAATATCAATTGTGAATCAGGCAGCAATTCAAATTTCCACACATAATCTTGTCTGGGTTAAAAGAGGTTGATTAAAAGCAGTAAATTACTGGTTGATTCCAATGCATGAGATGTATATCATGAGTGTGCATCAAGCTTTTTATATGGATAGATAGACATGGGCAAAGCTTTACACATTCAATTGCATTTAGGCATACACATATAGATATATTCATGAATACGATATATTATTTGAAACTCTACTTGAAATGCCCAGTGAATGAACAATGTGAGAGGAGTCAGGCTATTTAGCTTAATGGATACCTTATCAGTCACAGGTTCAATTCCTGCACCAGCCCCATTTTCCTTTAATTGTTTATTCTATTTATGCTGTTTAGGCCAAGTGACTCATTCTCTGTGTAGTAATAGAAGGTCATTTCAAATAGAGTTTCAAATGATAAAATGCATTCATGAATATTCTGTCAGATTATACATCCATTCCTCAAAAATATATAGATATGTATATAATTTTGTAGATGTGTGAGTCTCTGTGCATAGTGTATATATACGCATACATATATATATATATGTATGTGTGTGTGTGCGTATATATATATTAGTTTCATTCTATAAATGTGTGCATATGTGATTTTACATATACATGAATTCATCAATAAATCTGTAGCCTAAAGATAGAAAAGGCATCCATTTTTACAACAAATATTCATCTTTCAACATAATCTCCTCCTTTTCAATGCATTTAACCTAGCACTCCAATATTGATCACATAAAATGACCGTTACACGGTGAAAATTTCTGATCAAAATCCAGCTAATAACTGTGTCAGGCTACAAACTTATTGATCCATCCTTGTACGTACATCTAATTGGATATCTGCATGTGCATGCATATGTCAAGGTTTTCTATATGTACGTTCTTCATCAATACACTCATTTCCCCCCCACACACACATATATATATATATATATATATATATATGTATATTGTATGTGTGTGTGTGTGTATGCATCTGCTTAACTATTGACAAGTGAAGCTGTTCAGTACAGAAGTGACTGTTGGGTGTGAGGGTATGGGTAATTTGTTAAATCATTGGGGGGAAAGAAAGAAAGTGAGGGTTGTGATAACTGATTCAAATGAGAAAGGGGAAGTAATTCATCCTTCTTCTCAAACCCTGGGTTCCCTTCTCCAATTCATGACCCACCCACATCTCTTCTTAACCTCTACCCCTTCCCTCTCTCTTTTGGACCACTCCTTCTCTTGATTGGCAGGTTTTGCCTGCTCAGCCATTACTATACACAGCTGTCACTTAGACTCTAAAGAATTTGCATTTTTCAATAAATCTCTCCACTCTTTAGTTTCCATTGTTATGGAGATCAGGTTGAATTCCTTGGTTTCATTTTCTTCTTAATTTGTTAAGTATTTATTTTACATTTTATATTTATTTTGCTTCAACTTTTTTGGTCTCTTTCCTGGCTGCAGCCATTTCTTTTCTTTTTCCTTCAAAATTTTTCTGGCCTTTTTCTTTTCTTTCTTTTCATTAAATTTCCCCTTTCCTTTTTTTTCTATCTTAAGTATTTTTTAATTTTTCCTCCATCTTTTTTTTGGCCTTTTCTTCTCTCACTCATTCTTTTATTTCCTTCAGAATATTTTTCCTCCTTTTTTTTTTCTCAGAATGCACAGTTTACAGAATCTATTTCTTACTACAATCCTTCATTTTGCACTAAATTTGTGATTTTTATTCGTCAGACTTATTTACGTACCATTTTCCATTTCTTTTTGTTGACTTTGTCATTGTGAATACTCACACACTCACATACGCACATATATAAGATACATATACACACATGTGTGTGAAGTATATAATCGCACACTAGAGCATACACATGTACATACATATATACATTATATAATCACTTTTTTTACCTCTTTTCCATTATTAGCTTCTTCCATTTTTATCTTCCTTGATTTTCACTATTTTCTTTCTTTGATAAATTTTCATACTCCTACGCCCGACATCACCAAAAGGATCGTACTTATCAATCTACAAATGCATCCATGTGTAGTTTCAAGGACAATACTTTTTTTTAAAATTTTTTCCAAGCCAAAGATTTAGTGGCTGAAGACTCTTGCTTGAAATTTAAAATGGATCACGGTTTCACAACGACAAATCTAAGCCATTGTATTTTACTATTTAAGCATTCCTTTCTAGCCTGATATAATTGCTAACATAAAACCAAAGGAGTGCAAACTGTGCAGTTGCGCAGGGCCCCAAAACATTAGGGGCCTCTCAAAGAATATGTCTTAGAATGATATTCTTTATTTTTATTTATGGTATTATATACAGGTAAATTATTGATCCACAGTAGAGCATTATTATTATGCATTAGTTTGGAAATACTAGCTCAATACTAAAATAGAAACGGTACCAAGAAATATTATGCCCAGGGCGCACCAATGTTAAATTCAACTCTAACTTCGGCATAACAGACATGAAATGCTACAATTCTGCTATGAATCATTCAGACTAAAATGCTTTAGGATATTAAATACTTCACCTTTATGTGTAAGATACAGGACAATATTTTGAGCCATGTCTTTGCTTAAAAGTTCTTAAGAAAAGAAGAGGAAAATATTAATAAGTATATAATCAGTTGTTTGAAAATTTTTTTCCTTTTTATAACAATTCCTCTTTGGACTTCATTACACAACCCCCCCCCCACACACACACACAAAAACCATGTACACATAGACACGTATGTAGCATATTCATTACATAGATATTGTGATTGATAATATTCATGTACAAGCAATCCGTTACTTTAACACACACATATATATATTCATGTATACTGACTTTACAAACAAAAATAAATAGTTTATATAGTTATACTAATATGGTCATTGAAATAAACAATATATACAAACAAAAACAATAAACAATTTGTACATTTATGTAAAATCAATACAATGCAGAAACATATTCATCATAACCTATAATATGCATACACACATGCACACACACACACATATATATATATATATATATATATATACATATAAAGAAAATAGGGCTGCTGCAGGAATTGATCTTGCATCTGATAGGGTAGCTGCTTCAACATTGCCTTGTTTGAGTGATACATTAACCTTGTAACAATGGGAGATCATTTCAAAGAAGAGTTTCTCTGATATATAATGTAATTTACAATCATTCTGTCGGATCATATGTATCCATTTCTTGATGGTTAACTGTTGTGTTAGAAAAAAGAATAGACCGAGGATAAATGAGATGGGGTGAAAACATATATATATATATATATATATATATATATATATAAATATATATGTATATATGTATATATATATATTCACATACAGGTCTGGTTTATCACTCAACAGAAACTGTCACATAATCAATGTCTTTTTGCAGCATACCATATTAGGAGTGATCTATCGAGAAATTGGAGAAAGGGCTGATCAATGAATAAGTTACTTCTCTCGCTCTGTATGTGTGTGTGTGTGTGTGTGCATGCACACACACAAAACCAACAAAGAAAATTAACGAGTTCGGAGAGAGAAAGGAGGAAACTAGGAACAGAAAGTAATTCACGATTCCTGTTAAAAACATTGACATCACATTGTCTCAGAGCATTGTTTTTATTGGTGTCATCTCAGTTAAGATGACGTAAATTGGGAATTAAGTTTACCCTAGGGCATACCACAAGGGATGACTGGAAGAATCAAATCAGTAAAGTTTTAACAATTTTAAAACCAATGCTACATTCTTTTTCAAAAGATTTATTTATCCTTGGTTTCAAAATTCTTACACACTGTTTTTTTATTCAACACTAACTAAAAGGAAGATAATGATCAGCCTTTTCAGTTTTTGTTTAACATCTCCCTCTGTGAAGATATAATCATGTATAGTTTAAACTATCAATATTAATCCTTCCACTGCAAAAAGTGACTTCAGTTGAATCACTATTGTGCTTATGCCTAATAAGCATATCCATATAGTTTTGCATCCTGAACCACTTGGAACCATCTATTTCAATTGCATTACTATTCGGTCAACGATGTAAGATGTCTTTTTCCAAAAGAGTTGATCGTTTAATTTTTTTCAAGAATTCCGGTTGGCCAATATGTTTTGATATTAACAATCTTGAAATCTCATATTTTGCTCTAACAATGACACAAGAGAAGTAGTCTCTGTTTTCAGTATGGCAATGATAGAGTCTGTTGAATTTTGCATTATATAATGTCATATATAATGATAACCAACTGATAATTTTGTTAAATGTAAAAATCCTCGTAAAATCATTCTTTTAAAAGCATTTTAAACACAAAAACCCCAGATTCTCCAGTGGCTAAGTCGTACATGTTACATTTTCATCACAATTTTTCTTATCCTGGCTGTAGCTATTCAGCTTATACCTTTAGTGATTGACTCTCTACCTATAATACCAGCTCAACAAATACTTTTTTATACAGAAGAAGTCATTAATTGTGATCGTTTTAGAATGAAGTCTAATTAGGAAAAGAATATAAAAACTGGAAAAAATTACATTTCATTGTTTTAAATTCATTGTTATGTTATTAGATTCATTGTTATAAACAACTTCACATTATAAAATATTGATATCAATCAATATGGATATTTTTATATAATTTTAGATTCATTTGAAAGAAGTGTTTGGGACCAACTGATTTTGATCGCAATAATCGTTTTATAACATTATCCGTGATTATCATAAATGGTTTCCTCTGGAAATAGTATGATTATCTTTTGAAAAATGCTTTGCAAAAAAGCCATTCTTAAACTTTTAAAATTCAGAGCAATTTTTGCTTTTTCCATGATTTTATTCAAAATTAGCAGAACTATTTCCATATACCAGTTTGAAAGTTTATCATTAATCACCGCTACCCAAAAGAGATTGTTTTTTTGCTATTGCTGGTATTAGGTTATTCATGTGTTTTGACATCTATATGTATCTATATATCTATATATCCAGGCTTCGCTTAGTGAAGAAACTTGAAATTTTACTCATATGCTCCTTACAATGAGCTGGGATAACTTTTTTTTTTCTTGTTTTTTTTAAATTTCACCCAATATGTTTTTAGTGGGGATTCAGTTAGCAATGTAAGTTCATCCTAAAGGAATCCCTTTATCCTAGTGAATTGCTTCAGTGAAATCTTTACAACAGTCAGTTTGTGTCTTGGCTGATTCATTAATCATCTCTTTTTAAAAATTTCTAGATTGATTACCCCTAACTTGCCATGCTACCTAAAGACATTGGTCACATTACAGTTTCTATTGAGTGGCTAACCAGACCTTGTTTTTTTAATTGTGAATTTATGGTTTGAACAATACTGGTAGCATTTTCATCAAGGTAATTTATGAGGTAAAAAGAAGCATATATAAGTGGTGTTGATTCATAATTTCCTTTGAAATGCTATTTTTTTAAGATTAATTGTGTCTGTATTTCAAGTGATGCCTTGAAGCTGATCAAACCAGAGATCTGGCTTATCATTAGAATTTCTTTAAAATCCTCAAAAAATTGTTTATAAAGCAAAGAAAAGTGGTTATTTATAGCAATTTATGTGATTTACTCAATTAAATTTTGTTTCTGAGGTTTTTTCTTTTTCTAAGCTGAATGCAAGATCAAGTGTCTTAGAAGAAAAAATGGATTGAAACTTAGACCAACAACTTTTCAAAGCTAATGAATCTAAAATATATCCAAGTCAGTACACGTAATGCAAGTGTTTTGAATCTTTAATTAAGGGTGCATTATTCTCCAAGGCTTTTCTTGCAAATAAATAACAAAAGTGATGTTTCTAAAGGAGGATTCAATTTAAAAAGGTACTGTCTAAATAAATTAAACATGATTAAATGAAATCCATCTTGAATCCTTTGAAGCTATGCTGAAAAATTGGATTTGCATTTCCAATTTTTAGTCTAATATTCATCATTACCTTTTTTCTTTGAATCAAGATCAATCATTAGGCCAGAAGGGTTTAATTATCCGATATGTATGAATGCATTATGTAATCTGTGATTAGTGAATCACTTTAATGAAATCTTTTCTACAGTCACACAAATTTATAAATCTCACTTTTGATGATAACCATAAAATTTCTTTGAGTATTGCAAGCTTATATGATCCAGTTTAAAAAATTTTTTTTAAAATGGCCACGTCCAAACTTGAATAAGTAAAGAAAAAATGGAAAACCTCAGATTAAACCTTTTTTAGCTAATAGCTCTGATTGGTCTGTCGGTACACATAAAGTTATTGCTTTTAAAGAAAGACCGTGATAATATTGACATTTCAAGGGTGGATCCAGGGAGATCGGATCCTCCCATGCTCAAGTGAAGAAAATTTTATTTTCAAAATATCCATGTATAGAAATTCTGTACTTACAAAAAACAAATAATTTTCAGAAATCTTAAATTCATCTTTAAAACAAAAATATATTCTATCTACTGTCTAATTAGGCAGATACATACTATGAAAAAAAAATTTGACTCCCCATGCTAAAAATTGCTGGATCAATGCCAGCATTTAGTTATATCATATTATTTAAAGATCCTGCTTAAATCAATAGTGTCAGTTTAGTTAACACTGACTGTGATACGCCAGTGCATTGTAAACTTTTGATATTTATGATGTCAACAGGCCCACTGGCTAGCCACTAATTACATAATACTTACAGCAATATATTTTGGCCGTTGCCCGATTCGCCATTTTTATGACATTAAATCACAAATAAATGTCCGAGTTGGGAACTGAAGCCGTGTCCATTGTTTCTTTTCAGCATATATTGCCCTGAACCTGTTGTCAAACTTCTAAAATTCCTGTGTTAATGATATTTAATAGCCGACACTCCAGACCCTCCATGATTTTAGTTTCTCTTCTAAAATAAAGCTGAGTTGTCGTGTGAAAGATACAAAACCCAAAATATGTACGGGATGACCATGCCCTAACAGCAGGGTCCAAATATGCTGAATGTTACTTATACCATCCAGAGGACCAGGGAGAGAAAAGAAGGATAAAATTTTGGAAAGAAAAGACGGGATGATGCTGAGACGAGGGGAATTAACTTTCAGTAGACTGAGGCCAGCCAGGTACAAACATCAAACCCTTGAATATGCTGACGATTACCTTACATAAAAGACTGCAAAACAAGCCATCTTGATACAAGTTTTAGCTTTCAGAGATCCTGATTCAAATCTGGTACATTTGATATCTAAGTGTACACACCTGTACTTGTCAGGAAGTCCCAAGTTTACTGAAGCCTAATGTATTCTGACAATATATCAAGTTACAAAATTCATTTTACACAAGAGATCCTCCGATTTGACTAGAACCTACAACAAACCATTGTAAAATACTAAATTCAAGATTCCAGTTGTTAGGTTGATGAAACTAGGGAATAGAGGCCTTGCAACCTGGAACATCAAAATAAGAATTTTTAAAAAATGTAGATTCTGAAACAGGTCAAATGTTTCAGGAACAAATATATGGACAATTATTTGAAAAGCGGTCAACCTATTGATTAAGGTGGTTTTCATACCTGGAAACACTTGTGAGTTTGAATGTGAGAAAAATTTCAATTGAATGTATCATCATCAGTCTTTTAACGTCCTTTCTTGGACATAGACCTTCCCCAGGATTCACCACACTTCTCTATTGTGGGCATTGCGGAGCCAGTATTTTCTGAATTTGTCTAGTTCATCTCTCTATCTATTCTGTCAGCCTCGATTTTGCGTGTAATTTCTGGGGATCCATGTTGTGAGTTGTGTTGTCCATCAGTAGTCTGCCATTCTTACAACATGACCGGCCCATTGCCATTTTAATTTTCTTATAGATTCTATGATGTATACTTCCTGATTAAATTATTTTTTTATGTTGTTCTATTATTTACACCATTAAGTATAACGAGGATCCATAGCCATTTTCCAAATTCAAATATTAAAGATTTGATATCTCATGTAAATATACATCATAATTCTCAGGTACAAGTTAAGGGAAATTTGAACTGATTGATTAATTTGTTCATCTGTTAAGTTACCTAGCATTTCCTCATGTCTTGCTGGATATTTTACACATTTCTTGAACTCATTCCAAGAGAAAAAAAAGAATTTCATTTTCAAGCTTTTTTTTCCTTTCTCTGGAAAAACATTTCATGACTTAAATTTGCTGAATTCAAGGTTAGTGACAGGTGATTTTTTTGGGAAACGTGTAATTTAAACATCAAAGATTTGATATCTCTTCTAAATTAATATTCTATGTACTAAATTAATTTCAAATTCATGTAAATATTGTTATATATGTGAGCCACCCAATCTGATTCCTCAAAGATGTCCAAGGTCATGGGATAATTTGAAAATACAGTAATGTACATGGTTATTCATAATGATAATAATGACAAGACTATAAGTTACATCAATCTATTTTATTTCACAGCATCAAGTTTCATGTAAAAGTATCAAAAATGGTATTGCATTCATCAGGTGAAATCTTTCTTCTGTATTCCTTGATCTGTCCTCAAAGTGAGAAAATATTCTTTTTTTTGTTTCTCTCTTCTTCAATTCTTGAGTTTTGAAACAAACTGGGTCAGTTTGTCTGGTTCTCACTTCACTTTGAAATGTGGTACGTCTTTTTCAATTCTATCTATCTATCAATATATATATATATATATATATATATATAAGATTTACAAAGATATATACCCAATGAATGTCAACATTCAGTATGTTTTGTTCTTGTAATTATGAAAAGAAAACGTCCACTTTCATTTGAACAATGTATTTCCCTGTCATAAAAATTAGATTTATCAGGAACGGTTAGTATTGAGCTCTGAGATTAAATAACATCAGCAATGGAAAAATCTGGGGGTTTTTTTCTCTCAAATTCATCAATATATTATGAACTAAGTTATTAAGAAATGATCTGAAAGAATGATAATAAATTGCATAATATTATATTGAAACTCTGTTTTAAATGTTCTTCTGTTATTACACAGCAGAGAAATTATAATCGTCTATGCTGAAAGAAACTAGTAAAGCAAATATAGACCATGAATAAACAAAATGAGAACTTGGAGTTAAAACAGTTATTTCCTGAGCTCTATTATCGATCCACACAGGAGCATAGCTGGAGATTTGGGGGCTTGGCAACTTGAGAAGACCCCCTCCAAGATTTAGTGAGATTTGTCATAGTATGATGTTAGTAGAAATGCAGTTGGTGAACAACTATTCATACAGCTTTTGGGGGCCCCCCACATAAAATCGTTCCCTTATACCCCACTCTAGGCTACGTACTTGAATCCACAGTCCATCAATTCTGGTTTGATCTGGTTAAACTATCCCCTTTCTTTAAAGTAAACCTATTTTCTATTTGAGGCATGTTGTATTTCATCTCAGCTGTACAATATGTTTTATGCAACATCAGAAATGTTTCTATAGAAATAAAATCGCAAACTGGACAGGTGAAAAAACAAAGAATAAGGGGATACTTCTTAGTCATAAATCATGTTAGAAGCCTTAGACAATAAACTTCACCGGGTCATTGAATATATGCATAAAAGTCATTTAAAATATATATATATATATTTTCTTTACCAGCCAATACCTTCTTAATGTGTTTATCTTCTCTGGAAATGATTGTTATTAATGTTTCTACATCTTTATTTAAGTAGTTAATGATAAAATGACCACATGTGTGTGTGTGTGTATGTGTATGTGTATGCGTGTGTGTGTGTGTGTAGATGTATGTGTACGTAGAGGGCTTCCTCAGAAATGTGTCTACTGTGTCAACAACTGCTTTCTTTATTTTCTTGAATTTTTTAAAATTATAAAGTTTTATCAAATTTTATGATAATAAACAAAATATCACAGTAAACATTAGATAAAGAATGCATGTTTCATATTTAGATTATGTGTTTCTGGAGAATAACCCAACGCATGTATACTTATCCCAAAGTTACATAACATGGCGCAGAGGTGTCAGGTTGCCTGGAAAGTGAGAAATGACACACACAAGACACCATTGCCTATCGATTGTTTTAGCACAGTTATAATCTGCAAAAATCAACTATCAGACTAAAGTATATGCAGTGAGTTACAAAAATCTAACCCCTTCATATTAAAAACTTGCAAGACGGCATTTTATTCACAAATCTTTCAAGAATTGGTCAAACTCCACATCAAATAGCTCACCTGAAACTTTGCAACTGTGCTAAAAAACTCCAATTCATTTTCTGTGTTTCAACAATGTTATGCTCCAAGTGACTGAAACACTAAAGTAAATAGAATAGAAACCAAATTTACAGTCTGAAATGAAGTCAGTAAAGAGTTTTGCAAGGTTATTTTTAAGTAAGAATAATTCCTAAAAATAAATCCAGAGTTCCTCTAAATAGATTGAGTTATACATTCACATGATTCCTTGTTACCGTTCAAGAGAAGCTTGTATTCAAATTTGAAAATTCATCTCATCTATAAGTCTGTAAAGAGATGACCACTCAAATATCATTTAGGTTTAGATGTTGGAAATTATCCTGTACCGAGAAGCATTTTTCTTCACTTTGGATTCTTGTAATGAATCTATTTTTCATTGCTAATAATTATCTTAACTAAAAATTACTTCATCTGCATTGAGCTAGAAGTGAAAGACAAGTGTTTAAGTAATGACCAATGATTGCTACGATAAGTTATTGTGAAATCTAGTCTGTGAATTGTCCCCAAGGCTTGTGAGCAACAAGCAATGCACTACAGTTGATTGATTGAACAAAAAAATGAAGTGCAGAGCAAACTTTGAAGAAATACTTCAAAGATTTCTCTAACACTGTGCAAAAGACTGCATTGACAACTTTTGCATAAACCTGTGCGATTGATAGGACAGAAAAAAAGGACGTATACTACTGACCGTCCAGGGCAGGGGTAAAATGCCAGCCTTTGGGTCTGAAGCAAAGATTTCGATCCTACTTTTGTGGTACTGGAAGGGATATTGGATAGTCTATAGCCACACCAGAGAGTTGTAATACAACGAAATAGGTGTCTGTGGATGACTCAATTATTAATTATTATTATGATTAATGCTCCCCTCTTAAGGGTTGAGCACTCTTCAAGTAACTCGCTAATTATAGGCTATACAGCAATGCTCTTCCAACTCTGGAATAGAGCACTCTGGTGGATGGAGAATTGTGTGTAAGTAAATATATCGCTTAAATTTAGTCTTACTGACCATCAAGTTCTGCGTAGGGCAGGGGTAAAATGCCAGCCTCTGGGTCTGAAGCGAACATTTCAATCCTATCCTGTGGCACTGGATGGGATAATAAATAGTCTATAGAAGAGTTGTATTACAATGAAATAGCTGTCTGTGGATGACTGAATTATTAACTATTATAACATGTATAAACATATATATATATATATATATATATATATATATATATATATATATATTTGTGGGTGTAATTCTAAATCTATAGATTGAATATATTGAGATATATATAAAATGATCCCCCCACAAAGATTGTAGAAAATAAGCAAACATAGATATATAGGTATATGAGTGACCTTGTGTGCAATGTAACCGTTACATTCATAATGACTGAATGAGTTGGATCTTCATGTCTCGTACTGTGTTTTTCCGAAAAAACATCTCCTCATTATAATTTCAGTCTTACCACAGCCCAGATTTGGTTCCCTGCACCTTCTGTCTTTGCCTGGAGAGATTTCAAACCGTGGGCAAGAATAAGGAGAAGCTGACAAAACAGCTGATAGTAATCCCAACAGATGATTTTGCAGATTGTTTTCATAGCAGAAGGGATGCTGGGATGTGTTTGAAGTCCCAAGGCGAGTACATTGATGAGGATTAATGCTCTAATGCTTAATTTCCTAAGGCAGGCTATTTCCTCTGTTAATTTTAAATGTCTGGATACCTTCCACACAGACCATACACACATGAAAGAATGGATGCACATCACCATCTACAGTATATTTTTTTGAAGATTTCCCACAAATATTCAGGCATGTATATATATATATATATATATATATATATATATATATATATAAATTCATTGGTGCATGCACACACTCTGAAATGAATACTCAAAGGTACCTAAAAAATGCATTCACAAAAACATTTCTAAATATTCTCTCAAAGAAACATACAAATAAGCATAAATCAAATCATTCAAATATACAAATCTAATGTATCTATTTATTCACGTATAATAATCTCATCATTTTCATTTTTCAATTTTTGTAATGTTCCCATCATGCATTCCTTCCGCCATGGTTGTCATCGTCATAAAACTTGTCCTCCATCTTATAAGTCTTTTCCCCTGTCCCAAATTGACAATACCTTTGTACATTCCCCTAGTCATCTCAACTGACCTTAAACATTTCCTTTGATGAATGGATAAGCTCAAATGAATTTCTTAATAGTAAATCTGCACCTGGGTTAGTGAGATTCAATAGACACCAATTATATTTCTGCTCAGTGCAATCAAAGTCTTTGACAGTTAGTTATCAGATTTATTGCTCCTTTGCAAAATGCTAGACTGGTACATCCAAAACAATATCCAACATGGATTTTCTAGATCAAAACGAAGTGCATCTCCTTATTTGTTGATAGTTATGCAGCAGACATACTTTGGATTATTACTGAGCCCCTCAGAAAAATACTTTTTTTTCCTCTGATGTCAATTCTGTTTGCTTTCTCTTGGATATATCCAGCTTTATCAGTCCAGTAAAATCCTAAATCTCTAAACCATTATCTTTCAGGCAACTGATGCAACATATATAAGGTCTACATACTTGATCTCCCCTCATATATATATATATATATATATATATGTATATATATATATATATATATATATATATATATATAGCTTTGAACATTAAACATCAAGAAAACTTTTTCAATTTTTTTTCCATCTGTCAATACAATTTATGCAATTTTCTCTGGGTTTTTTTTCCCCCAACATTATATATATATTTATGTATATTTACATTTTTATTGAGTCATCCACAAATGGCTGTTTTGTTGTATTACAACTCTTTAGTGTGGCTATAGAATATCCGTTATCCCATCCGGTACCACGAGGCAGAATTGAAACCTTCACTTCAGACCCGGAGACCACTATCCTACCTCTGCACTAGAGAACTGGACAGTCAGGAAGGCTGAATTTAAGCGATATATTTATTTTAGTTTAAATTCCCTGTCCACCAGTGTGCTCTATTCCTATGGAAGAGCATTATATATACATATATATATATATATATATATATATATATATATATATATAGTGAGTGTAAAAAGTATTCAATACAATTCAAAAAATCTATTTCCATGTCCTTGTACATCTTCAAAATAGACAGAATTTGGGCCAATGCTTTCTGATTTTTGTACAAAACTTTTCAATCTTGTTTGAACATTTTTTTTATTGTTGTGTTCAATGGATTATGGTTGATTCCACAATGTGAGAATGACATGATTATATTGGAAGGCTTCTTGAGATAAATGAATGTTAATTTCAATGCCTTGCTCATACAGAGCTTTGTCAAAATTTATATATACATAAGACTCTCTGTAGATGCATTTCCTCAACGTTCTCCTACTTACTTTAATACTGAGTAGTTTCTTAATTCAAAGATCTTTATAGTAATGGAGAAAAATAAGTCTCTATGTCTTATCAGTTTCATCTGGAGTTTTATAGAAAAATGTGAATGGACTCATTTTAATGAGAGACTACATTGTTCAAAATAGTGGGTACAAGATATATTTATCAGCAAAATTGTTACTTTTAAGTGGAAGAGTTCATTAATACAAACAAAGAAACAAACAGAAAAGGTCACACTGTTCATTATATTGATAAATATTTGTATGTAATGTACGCAACTACAGAGAGATACGTATGTACTTTAAGAGTTTTTACTTGTGTATATGGATGTTGATGTGCTGAACCTTGCATCAAAAATCTCGATCCTTCACTTTGACAGTGAGATACAAATCAGTAAAAGAACTTTCAGAGGGCAGAAATAAAATCTTAGAGCAAAGAAGACAAAACATTTCAGTACAGAAGAAATTAAGTAATAGCTGCCCTTCTAAGACACATGAAAAAAGTTTTGAAAAATCATTGATGTAAGGATATACGAAGATAACCATCCTACCTTACACCCAGACTTTTCTTTCTTCGTCTTAAAATTTTAGAAGAAAATAAAATAAGCAGATTTTTCCAAAGTGTTAAAAGAAATGAAATCTTTTACATCACTATTTTTTTCTTTTTGGCTTTCACTCAAATTGTGATAAGGATTTTATCCACTGTGGTTTGAGAGGTTCGAGAAAAAAAAAACATTGCCGAAGAATAATTTTATCGTATTTTATTTTATTTTTATTATGAATTTAATTTTCGTTCAACTTCATTTTAAATATACCTTTTTTCCCCACTCTCTTCTTCTTTTTATTCTTCTTGTGTGTGTTAATATTATTATTGGTATTATTATAAGATAAATAAAAGTAATGATGATGATGATAATAATAATAATAGTAATAAAAATAATGATAATCTTTCCTACCAAAATTCTCTATTGTAGATTGTTGTATCACTTCTTATTTTCATTGTTGTTTTTCTCCTTATAATCTTTTAAAATATGATAGGCATCTTATAATCTCCACTATTATCATTAATACTAACATTAACACTACTTTCAAAGCTTAGCTTAGTATAGCACTGGGCAAAATGTGAGGAGAAGATTTCAGGATAGAATGATTGTGTCGCACTAATGTTCCAGTTGAGTTGGGTCAAGCTAGCTTTTATCTTGACTCAAACACCAATTTCTGATACTGGGGGCAAATATGAAACTGACCAACTTTGTAGATTATTTTACAGGATGAACATAAAGTCTTCCCCTGATTGTGTACAATTATATTTTGAAAAATATGCAAGATGTTTGAAATTGGTGAAAAACTAATGCTCCGTCGGTCTTTACTAAGCTTGATACAGCACATCAAATGGTGATTGGAAGATTGTGTTGCAGTAATATTCCAAGAAGGGAGACCCTATCTGTTTTGAAAATCAGTAATCAAAATCAGGGCCTTTTAAATACCAACGTTTGGCTCAAGTGGCAAATACCCAACCATCTCAGCCATTAGGCACACTTTAGGCATTTTATGATATTGGGCATTCTAGCTGTAATTGAGAAGCGTCTACTAATAGTGTTTGCGTTATTATTACAAACAAAAAGAAACAGAGAAACGGAGTGTAAATTTTAAGAGGTCACTTTTCTATTCAAGGTTTTTCTGGAAAATATCCAGCCATTTGATGTTGAAGAGAGTAGTTTACCTATAGTAATGGCACCTTCATTCGTCTTCAAAGTTCTCCACTTGAGACCTGACACACTTATCTCTGTGATTCTTTCCACTTTTTTGAAACAGTCCTTATTCAGGATCACCATCAGCAGCCTCATAGATCTCTCTTTAATCTCGTCCACAAAGTGAAATCTTTTTTGTAAAATCCTTGTCCATGGAAGAACTGAATTGTAGATGTGTTGGAGGGTTAACAGATTTGGGTGATGTAACGTTTTGCCCAAGGCCCTGCACCAGACACAGGTGCTCGGGAATCGTGAATGTAATGGCACATTGTGTACAAGCTCATTCAATGATATCTCACTGTTGACTGGATAACCTCATGGAGGAGTGTGTGTTGCCAAATTAAAGGAGAATTGATGTAGTGTCTCTGTTGCTGTGCTTTACCACAGTATAATACCTACAGTGATATCATCTGAATGAAGAAGAATTTCCATTTGTTACTTTTTATTTATCAGGATTCTGGCTTTAAGAATAGAACTAAGGCATTTTGAAACAAAAGCTCTGGATTCTATCCTTAAGCATTGGTCGGGCCAATTTTTTTTAAATACATTACCAGAAGCCAAAAAGATTGCAAGTCTTCACAGCTGCTGAAAAATAGGGTAACATTCTTGCCAAGCATTATGTGATATATATATATATATATGATAGATAACAGAAACTGCCTGGGTGAATGACTGATTCTCTACCCCAACTATCATTTGGGATTATATGTAATGTTCACCACAGTCTTTTTCCTTTTTTCCATATTGTCAACTTTTCCACAACGTATATATATGTATATATTCTGATAACAATGATATGAAGTTATGTTCATAATAAAAGTACACAATATTTTTTTATTAAATAGAGCTAGATAAATAATAGCTAAATAGATAAATAATGAAAGTGAGGAATGAATAAGCAGTACAGAATATTTTTTGATAACTCAATGACAAAAAAGATAAAACACAATTTATTAATTCCTTTTCCAGATAATCTTCTAATGATTGTAACATAATTTTTCTAAAATATTGAACTCTGATTGTAATGCATGTTATAATTTTTTGATTCAAATTAAGAATGCCGTAAATGATTTAATGTACACAATCAGGGTAAAAGAGCACATATTGAGTTTTCTCACTCATTTGAAAATCACAGAGAAGCATGGAAAAAATTTGTAGTGAGGATTCCATAAGCATATATATTTATCTCTCTCTCTCTCTCTTGCTCTCTCTCTCTCTCTCTCTCTCTCTCTCTCTCTCTCTCTCTCTCTCTATATATATATATATATATATATATATATATATATATCCGCACATTGCATTTGTTATTGTTCCAATGTACATTTGATATGCTTGTGAGTGTATTCACATGAATACATTGGTATGCATTTATACTTATGTTTACCTATGCATGAATGAGTGTGTATATTATTAAGAAATCGATATATTGATATATAATTCAACAGAAATAATTATAAATGCGTTATATTACTCTTTTTGAAATGATTTCCTGTTATCACACAGTGTATGTATTGTTTGGCCTTGACAGAGTAAATATGATAAACATTTTAAGAAAAAATAGGGCAGTAATAATAATAATAATAATGATAATAATATAACACATTAATTATATACATACTTATATATATATATATTATTGTGTCATCCACAGACAGTCGTTTCGTTGTATCACAACTCTTCAGTGTGGCTATAGACTATCCATTATCCCATCCAGTACCACAAGGTAGGATCGAAACCTTCACTTCAGTCTCAGAGACAGGCATCCTCACTCTGCCCCACGAAACTGGACGGTCAGTAAGGTTGAATTTAAACGATATATTTACTCACCTACATATTCCCCATCCACCAGAGTGCTCTATATTCCAAGTTGGAAGAGCACTGCACTTATAATAAATGAGTTACCTCACTTAAAGAGTGCTCAACCCTGAATAAGGGAGATACATGTATAGAAGCTTGTATTCGTGGTAGTATTTGATGGGGCATTTTATTCATATATCTTTTCTCTCTCTCTCTCTCTATATATATATATATATACATACATACTGACGCAGGAAAATTTGTATATTGATGTATATATTTACATGATTATGTGCTTGTACAGAAATGCATATATGTATGCCAACATGTATATACAGAGATGTATTCCTGAATATTACATGTATATGCTTATATTTTTTCAGTTAGTACAATTAGCAATTTCAGAATAAAATATAGATGTGCAAATTTGCATCATATATCTATAAGGATGTGTATTTGTGTGCATACATGTGTATGTGATTTACATAAATACATGACTGTAGTTATATATAAAAGTGTATATGGTTAGCCTTTGAAATACAAACGGAAAAGAAAATTCAACCTCAAGGAAGGGACACCTGAAATTCCAGTTACGTCTGTGGCGACTATTTCTTCCTAATATGGCCATCGGCATTTGCCATGGACCACAGGTATTCCTTTCTATAAGATTATCTTCATTGATCAATGTACAAGAAAAATCAGTATCACCATAATTCTATCCATAGAAAACACGTGAAAAATAGGCCTGCTTAGTCACTGTGTAGAAACTGTCATGTGACCAACATCTTTTGGCAGCATTCAGTGTTGGGAGTGATCAAGTGTAAAAAAAGGGTAGTCAATGAATAATTTACTTCTCTCGCATTTTGTTGGGTATTCATCATCAACAGTCTTTTAATGTCCATTGTTGAAAATAGACCTTCCCCAGAATTCGTTGAACTTCTCCATCGTGGGCATCGCGGAGCCAGTACTTTCTGAATTTGTCTAGTTCGTCTCTCCATCTAGTACTCTGTCAGCCTTGGTTTTGCATGTGATTTCTGGGGATCCATGTTGTGAGTCATGATGTTCATCGGTTGTCTGTTGGTGGTTACCATTTGAGTTTCCTAATGGATTCTATGATGTCTCAGACTCATGTTTTCTCCCGGATATATTTTGCTGTCTTGTGATTTCTGTATGTGAGGTTGAGCATGATTCTTTCATGTGCATGTTGCATGGTTCTTAGTTTGCGGGTCTGTCTCTTTGTAAGGTTCCATGTTTCAGCTCCATAAGTGACTATCGGGAGGATGCATTAGTTATACACCCTTCTCTTTAGGATTAATGGGATCTTCTTGCTTTTGAAAGTGGAGCTTACTCTGTCAAAGGCTTGCCATCCTAGAGTGATTCTCCACTTGATTTCTTTTTCTTTTGAGGGTAATCACTTATAAAGTCAGGATTTTCAAAAAGCAAATGTGAATGCACAAACTAAGGGACCAATTTTGTATAAACTTATACTGCAAACTGAATCCCCTCTAAAAACCTATTTAAAAGGAAGTTTTTTTAAAATGTTTAAATCAAAAGAAAAGTTTTCCAAACGTGATAAGGTGTGCATGTTTGAATTTCCAGACCTCTAGTTCTATTGGTGCGACCTATATGCATAATACATACGTAGCCAGCCAGACCAACTTAGAATTTGAAGAAACTTATGTTGTCAGTTTTGATTGATGTAAATGCACACATGCATGTATATATGTGTGCGTGTGCGAAACACGTCAACTTTGAAAAATGTTTTTATTGTTTCCATGATACTAAATTCCATCTTTGAATAGAATTGGAAGTAACTTAAGATAAGGGAAGAAATGGAAAATGATCAACAAAGCAGTCGTGACTCATTTGTAATCTTTCATATTATCATTATCATTGTTTGCATTTTCACACCAGTTGCCTGGTGGTCACCTCAGGAGAATGAGTGACAACAAGTCTCCTCAAGTCACTAGTCCTCCTCTTCAATCTCTCACAGTCTACAGCAGGGCTGTGGATTAAGGTTTCCCACCAGTTGCCCAGTGGGTACTGCTAAAGGCCTAACAACAGTAAGTCTCCTCAGATATCCAGCCCTCCTCTAATATTGTTGACACCTATCACCGATTATTATTATCATCTTAAGATATGGGAATTTAAAATGTTCACATTCTTGTATATGCCACTTTGAAGTGATAAGTATTTCTCTTCTGAGAAGAGACACAAAGACAAAATCTTTTTCACATCAGAAAAACCCTCTGAATCATTTTGCTTTTGAATTTTCATTTATTCACTCTAATTTTGATTTCCTTTTATTGTTTTATGGTAAAAATTTGGTTCAGGATTATTTTTCTCATTTTGCCATCAGATGCGTTGAACGCCATTTCATTATTAGCAATTAATTTATCATAATCTAGAATAAGCCTCCAGTGAGATTCTGTCTTGCATCCCTCATGAAACTTCCCTGTCAAAACCAGATGCCTAACTAATGACGGCACAATGATGATTTAAGAGATGGTATAAAAAGCAACGGAAATAAAATGAAAGAAATTGTGGTCAAAAATTCAGAGTGATAGATAAGGCTTCCTGCAATAAATTCAAGTGAGAACAATTAGTTCTAATTTTCCCAATTAAGCAATTATCTTACGTTTCATATCTGAAGCTCTCAAACATTTGTAAGTTTATTCTTACTTCACTCTATAATAGAATTCTTCTGTAATTGTTTCTATTCAGTGGAACATTGAGTATCCAAACAAGACAAGTATTTTGTTCGGATAATTGATTTGTTTAGTTAAATGATCCAATCATAAACAAGGTAGCTACACTGAATATAAGTAAAATAAACAAACAAAGATATTGCTTGGAAATTAGTGACAATCTATTTTACAAATAAAAATACGTCATATGTCATTTGAGCAAAAATATGGAGCTAAAAATTCAAGGAAATGAGGTGTACAGTACAAGAAGTTCTCAGAGTTCATCAAAGACTTTAAGACACTTCATTTTTTAAATATTTGTCAAGATTATTTCAACACTGTTAAAGTGACTGAAATCAAGTGGATAGACCACTTCATCTTCACGGACATGGAAACAGCAATAAACACTTGTAACAGATATATGTTCAGAACAAAGTCATAAATTGAACATTCACGTGACCTTAAAATCTTGGATACTTATATAATCATAAATTCGGATAACTAGTGTTTGGATAATCAACATTCAACTGCATATAATTTATATATTTATATTTGTATTTCATTAATGTGTGTGTGTGTGTGTGCTTATGTGTGTGTTAAAATTGTAAGAGGTATTGGTAATATAAAATAAACAAAAGAGAAAAAATAGTTCTCGTTTCTGGAACTTTTGGGTAATACCTTATATATAATAATGCATTCATATAGGTATATGTTATGCCCTACAAGTAAAACTGACCGTTTTATTTTGCTTATAATGAATACTTTTATTTCCTTTTATTTTTAGTTTTTTATTATTATAATGTTTTTATAATTAACATTGCCATCATCTTTCTATTCTCATCAACATCTTTATTCAGAGTTAGTTCAATCTTTGGTGTCTCCTACAACAAATTGACACATGAGGTCTTTGAATTTTCTTTTCACTAACATAGAAAATGTCATCCAAAACTGTCACCAACACTGCCAACATAGGTTTCTTTAGATTCTAAGTTGGTTTGGCTGGTTATGTATGTAAGCCACACCAATGGAGTAATGGGACTGAAATTTTTTGCATTTTCTTATTATTTCGAGAAAAAAATTTTTTTTTTCGACACCACCTCAAGAATTATTTTTTTAGCAGGGTGTTCAATTTGCAATGTAAGTTTATACATAGATTGATCCTTTGTTTTTTTTTTTTGTGATCACTGCCCCAAAAAAAGGTGAAAGAAATATCATTGATTGATCAGCCTTTTTTCCAATTTTTCAATTGATCACTCTCAGCATAGGCTGCTACCAAAAGACGTTGGTCATCTGATGGTTTCTATTGAGTATCTAACCAGACTTGTCTTTTGTTAATCTCATTTTTATCTTTTTTTCCCCTAAAAGTTCATTTCAAAGCAGGGGTTGTGATGCAAAAATGCCCCACAAGTAAAATTAACTGTCCTCATAATAATCTTCTGTTTGTTTATTTATATAAACAAATGACAACACAAACTTAATTGGTGCCTTGAGAAAACTATCAGGTAACAATAAAGTACACTCACAACCTTACGCAGTTGAAATAATGAATTCAGAATGTAAAAGCTGCGAGCAAAATATCAGTGAGGAAAAAGATATAATGATTATTATTGTTATTTTTGAAACAATGATTTTTAAAAATGTTCTTTACAAATGTTCCATTCATATTGAGAATAAGGTAAATGATGTATGATTGAATTTGTGATCATTAATAATATTTGAAGTAAAGGGTTTCTCCTACAATCCAAAAGCAGACTGTTCCTATGAAAACTTTTTGTAAGCTAAAATTACATACAGTAAAGAAGTAATCTCCATTAATTCATAATGCTCTAAGACCCAGAAATGTGATTGATGGTATCTTAGACTGTGAAAAAGAATCATTGATGCAAAACAAACATAAAGAAAAGCAGGTGATACCTGTATATTTTGGGGCACCAGTGGTAAGTTTGCCTCTGAAGTCAACAGCAGGTGTCAAATGATGATAAAGTTTGACTGTCAAAAATTACATCATATACGTCAAATAATAAAGTATGTAAGTCATGTTATTCTGAAAGATTGGGTTAATACAATCTTTTTCAGAATCAAATACGTGATATATATATATATATATATATATATATATATATATATATATATATATATATATATATATATATGTATATCTTTTTCAGAATCAGATAATGATTATATATGTATATATATATTTTGATAACAGTTGCTATTGAGATGCCTGGTAAAAGTCAATTAATCATACTAAATTTGTTGAAGAGGATTGTGGAGAAATAGTTAGAGTAGAGAAGAGATATGTGTGACAAATGTTGATCAATGCAATTAAATTGATTATTATTTCAATCTATTAACTCTTTTCAAACAGAATTTTGGTGAAAGTTTAACACTTTGCAGTATTTGATTTTTTAGGATCCATCAATCAAAATTGTGACCAAAGCTGTCAATGTCCATTTCTTCAGTTTTCTAGCTAGTTATATATTTCCCATGCATTCAGGCTGCACTAATAGAGCTAGAGGGCTGAAAATTTACTTATTTACTCCTTATTATGTCTACAAAAATCTTTTTTCTCGGAACTCCCTTAGTTTGTGTCCAACAAAATACACACTTTTTAATCTAAACTTTTTTAGTGATCAGTGTCCAACAAAATGTGAAAGAAGTAACATATTCATTGATCCCCTCTTTTTTCATTTTTTTTAATTGATCACCCCAACATGGCATGCTGCCTCAAGATGTTGGTCATAAGACATTTTCTATTGTGACTTACCAAACCTGTTTTAATAACATTCATCAATTTTAGATCCTATGCTGAATCAGAAGTAATAAAAAGTATTTGTTGCTATTCTCACACAAAGCTTGAGCTGTTTTTTATAGTTTTTGATAAAATATCAAGAGTTGATGACAATTTCTCGTTATATTGTAATTTTCTCTGTTTAATTTGATTATCAAAATTTCAAAGCTTTCATTAGATTTATAACACTTTTGAACAGAGAAATCATATTTTGGTTTAAAAGTACTTATCAACACTTAACAACATTGAAGTTTCTATGTAAACTAAAAGTAGATGCAATGAGGTTTTTATCATAAAAAATTTGCAATTCTGGAAATGAATTTGAAAAAAATATATGTCGCTTTCCTCTGAGAGGATTTCACTTTGAAACGAGCGTAATACATACTAAAAATGATGGGATTATTTACAAACAGATGAATTATACAAACATATGTATTAGTGTGAATGTATTAATTGCAAACAAAAAATTGCATACCTTAAATAGAATTTATTTTTCCATTGATTTTTCCACCAATAAGACAACAGAATTTTTCTTTAATCTGAGAAAAGCATCAGTTTTATTCATGAAAAATCAGTGATGCTTATATTTAGTGGAATTGTTTACCATACAGCTACTAAGATATCGACAGCAGTAGTTGTAGTAGTAATGTATACACAAAAAAATAGACACAGTACAACTGTGCTTCACCCATTCTTCTCTTTATTTGCTTGAGCATGACAGAAACCAATCTACAAGCAAACAAAAAAGTAACATTGGATTTTATATCATAAGGTAAACAGCTCAAATGAATCAATATTTATAATATTATGAATAACATGAACAATTTCTAACTTTTCTGTTTGTATGATTGGATATGAGAGAAAAAACCCAGGTATCTGTTTAATTTTCAGTGAAATTAAATAAAAGTTTTTCTTTTGCTATTTATGAAATTATGTGTGGGAAATATCTGCTGTTATACATGAAATAGCATGTTCACTGGTATTTGTCACTAGTCTATTCTTGATTATTTATGACACAGGTCCCTTATATGTGGTGACATAGTTAAGGAGGAAAAAATGAAAGAAATTAGAGGCTTTAGTATGCTAAGACCCAAGTTCAGCATACCCTGATATCTGGATTTTGTCCGACCAAAAGCATGATATTATAACAAATCAGGGGCCTTTATCTCTCCCTTTATTTTGCAATCACCTCAAGTTTACCTTAAGTTGCTACTAAGGTGCTCCACCTGAACCCAGGAACTTGAGAAGTATGCTCTTCAGGATTGTATGTTAGTATGCATTGTAGCTATGTATATATATATTGAATTAAGGTACTTGTAAAATGCACTGAAGAATGCATGAAAAATAAATGTGATTTGTGACTTAATCATAATAGTAATCAGTCTGCTTCTGCACTTACCATCCAAAGGAAACAATTTCTCAAAGGATATAAGTATTAAGTGCTAATTATAAAGTGGTCTCCATTATTTATTAATATATATATTTGCGAATGCATAAAAAATCTGGGTGCAATAGGGTCTTTAATTTTAATGTTTATTCGGGTCACATCTGGTTTGTACTACTTTTCTCTATTAGGATGAATGAATAAGTCGCAGGGTTGTTTTTAATAACTAAAAGTATCTATCTAGTACATATTTGTGCATATATATATATATATATATATATATATATATATGTATATATATATAAATATATATAAATATATATATAAATATATATGTATATATTACTATATAATCTATATCGCTATATTCTGGCAGATTGTTTCATTGATCTGTCCAATTTTTCAGGCGATTGAATGTTTCTGAGGTTTACTTTTTTTTTATTAAATAACATCCTTTTCTCTCATGGTTCCACTAGTTTGTTTACCATTGTCTGGTACAATTTCCACGTAGCGTTCACTTTAACACAACATGAAAATTGAACAAGATGATGGAAATTGAACAAGTTGAATGACGTGGTGGAGCCATGAGAGAAAAGAATATCATTTTTTTTTGAAAAGGAAGTGTTAAAAACATTTAATTGTTTGAAAAGTTGAAAAGATCTATGAAACAATCTGTCAGTTTTTTGCAGTATACATCATCAAATAAAAGATGAATATTAAACCTTTATTTGGAGAATTTTATTGAAAATGTAGTGCACTCTGTATTGATAACACATATGCAAAAACATAAGTATGTATATATATAAGTAAATATATATATACATATATGTATATATATGCATGTGTGTATGTGCATATATTCATACATCATGCATATATAGATATGGTGAATTCAAGAGCTTATGGAGACATGAATGTTTGGAAAAAAGATTGTATTTATTTCTATTACACGTTTTGAGAGACTGGGAAAAATGATAAAGTTTTATGACTATCATTGTTTGGAGAAAAGTAGGGGAGATGATGGGTGGTCTTTCTTGTTATTGTTCTAGATATCTTATCTTTTACTGGCGGAAAAAGGGAAACTGTGTTTGTGTTGAAGATCAAATCATTTGTGAATGGGAAATGAAAATGTGAAAGGTTTTGTGTGTGTGTGTTGTTGAGGGGGGAAAAGTGCGTCTACTTTGGTATTTGCTGTTTGAATATATGTGTGGGTAATCCAAGATTTTTCTGCAAAAAAAACATTTCAAATTTAACTCGTAAAAATGTATAATAAATATAGGTTTGTGCATGAGAAAGACAAATCAAACTATACATCTTTTCATCTTATGTAAAAATGTTTCATGTTTTTAGCATTGACCAATTTGGTTGTTCAATCCAGTGGACTGTTTATGGAGTAAGTTCTTTTTGGGGGGATACAGTTGCTAACCCCATAGTCAAGATGGACTGATTTGTAAGGCTGAAAGACTCTAAATGCCCTGCTATTTATCCATAGCTGGGAGAGAAGTGAATTCATACCGTTCCTGTTGATATCAGAACACGGTGGAAGTAAACAGCCTCAGCTGAAACTCAAATAGTTCACCGTTTTTGCTGTCCGTGCCAGTAACTACTATGCCACTCGGCACCTCTCTTTCACCATTTTAAGTTATTAGAAAAAAAACATAGATACCTGATGATGGTGATAAGAAGAATCTTGATGGTATTGACATTAAAGACGATGTTAATAATGTTGATGATGATGATGATGATTGCAAATAATCACAATGATGAAGAAGTTTTGTAAGACGGCAAGGAAGAGGACAAAGATAAGAGAGAGGACAAATAAAACTATCTCAGTCAAAATGCAAATTTTCATTAATTAATAACATTAATAAGCTCATACATTGCCATTGTTTTCCTCCTAAATTTTTAATTAGCAATCAATGGATACAGGAAAATTGACATTTGTTGATTAAATATCATTTTGTGAGTCTATGGTGCCATTTTGTTATGTCTTTTTTTTTCTTTCTTTAATTAAAGATTATTTTACATAAGCAATTAACTATAATGCAAAATCTACTAAAAACCAAAAGAACATGAACACACACACACACACACACACACAAGTTTGTGTGTGTGTGTGTGTGTGTGTGTGTGTGTGTGTTTACATTTTGGTTTAATATCTTTCTGTCAGGACTGGATTTAATTAAGAAATCATTTTCATTTTAATTAGCAAATGAAGTGGATTCTGACTTATTTTCTTTGAATAAAACAGAAAAATATTGAACTTCTCTGACACTGAAAACATGATTGGCAATATCTTCATAATAGTACTTTTACAATCATGAACTTTTAACAAAATTTTGTTTAGTAAATCATAACGAAATCATTTCATAACAACATTATTATCAAAGTGAATTTAGATTTATTTATTCATGTAAACAAAAAGTGAAAAAAATGTCCATAAAATATAATGATGTATTACAAGCTTAAAACCAATAGAACTAATTTTACACCATGTGTTTCAATCAATAGAACACAAGTTTCAAGTGGAAAACTTTCAAATGGTTCAAAGACTACTGGAAGGGTTTAATTAAACTTGGTGAACATGGTGAGTTTATCAAGAAAATAATGGAAACATTTTTATTTAATAGTTTTCTTTAAACCATTAAATAAAAATAGGTCGGGTTAGTCACTCAATTGAAAATATCATGGAACCAATGTCTTTTGGCAGCATGCCATGTTGGGAGAGATCAATAAAAAAAAATTGGGGAAAAAATTATCAATGAATAGCATACTTTTATTGGCTTTTGTTGGAAAACTAAATAATACAGAATTTTCAAAAAATCAGAGTACACAATCGGACACAAACTGAGTGATCAATTTAGCTTTAACTTACATTGTAAACTGACTGCTTCCCCCAATAAACACCTATTTGAGGGAAGAATTTTGAAAAACATCAAAAACTTTTTTTCTTGAAACAATAAGGGGTTAATGTTTAAATTGTCATCTCTTCAACTCTATTGGTGTTACCTGTTTGCACAATACAAGCCAGCAAGCCAGACTACATGGAAAACTAAAGAAACCAATGTTAACAGTTTTGGTTCTCAGTTTCTAATTAACATATTTTTGGCCTTTTCAAACCCCCCTTCAAAAATTCAAGCATTAGGCAACAATAGGTTGGTCTTGAAAGGGTTAACTTTGGTAAGAATAATCAGAATTAGATAAACTATGCACAAAATAAATTTTTTTTGTAGATTCGGAGGAAAGAGACACTGAGAAAAAATAACAGGCAAAAGAAAAACCGAAAAACATGAATCCATCATGTAAGTTTTTTCTCTTTTTAGCCCAGTTTGCTCCTCTAAAAGCTATTGCATCTTTCACCTAAGAGTTGGACTGTGATCTTTCTTCTCTGCTAAATGCTCAACTAATTCAAAGAATTTGGATGTGCCATTCTTTATAGAGAAACACATGCTAAGCACATTTCACCCAGAAAAAAAAATAAAAGAAAGAAAAGTATTATTCTTATTTGTTATAATTTTTTTCTTGTCTTTTTTTTATTGTTTCCAAATGATTCTTTATTTGAGCTTGTTTGCTTGATCTGCCAAGATTAAGCTGATGAATTAGGCTCTGAACATTCTTGAGGTAAACCGAGGAGAATCAGCCATTTTCTTCTGTTGGTTGAAGGTTGATGGATGCTGTATAAATACAGTTGGTAATAAATAAAGTGAAGAAAAAAAATTAAGGTTTTCACAGTCTACTCTCTTGATAGAGAAAATAGTCATGACTATCAATGACCTTCTTTCAAATAATTGAAATTTTAGCTAAAATTACTGTTTACATCTCCGGTGATTAAAAAATGGTAATCTGTTGATTTTTTTTTTTTTACATCAAGAAGTATAAATCATCATTGTTATTACTCATTTTTCATATGAGTAACACATTTTTTAATTTACACTTTAACGGGCTAGTAAAAAGTAACAATCTGAGCATAGTAATGAAAGCAATAATAGAAATATAAGAAAATCAAGTTGTAATATCATCTTGATTGGAAGGGGCTTTGGTCTTGGTAGGAGGGCCATATACTGTGTTTAGTGTTTGCTAGAAACTTCTGTTGACATCAGTAAAAAATTAGGCTGTTTCTGCAAAGATGGTTCACCAGAGATTTGTATTGTACTGCGGTTGTGCTGGAGGTTGTGGGATGTCTGTTTTCCTAAGGAAGCAGGATGGTTGGGTGATATGTGTAGTATGATGACCTTTTATCCAACAACTTTTTATTGAACAACGTTTCATTGAAACAAATTTTCATCGGAAAACTTTTTATTGAAACAACATTCCATTGAAATGACTTCATATCAAAACAAACATTTTTTTACTTAAAATAATTTCCCATCAAAACTACTTTTCATTGAATCGATTTTTCTATTGGAATGACTTTATCGAGATGATATTTCATTGAAACGACTTCATCAAAGCGATTTCCTAATTTGTAATTTTACAAATTCTAATAATTCAAATATAAAATTTATATATAAAATTTCAATTTTTCAAAATAAAGGCATAGGATGCCCAAAAGTTATCTGGGGAAAAAAAAACAAAAAAACATTTATAAAAAGATAATTTCAGCGTCAGAATCTTTGTATCATTGGTCAGAAAAATGATTGGAAAACTTCCTCTTAGTAATCTTTATAATACTGACGATTTTCAAGAAAATTGACAGCCTAAAATACGTAAACAAAAAAATTCATGTTGGTAAATTCAAGACAAGGTGAAAACAAGTGTGGAAAACAAAGTAAATGTTGACTTTATAACAATTTGATTCCAGGTTATAAATAATGGAAATGTGTTTTTCCTTTTTCAGACAAAAACTTTGGCTTTTTCTTTTTAGTAAGAACAAAAGAAAGATTTTTTCAATTTTAATTTTATTTTTAAAATTGGGTGTCAATTTACCAGTAAAAATTTAGGGGCATACCTACAACTACTGTCATTATAAATTTTGTACTATGGATAAATAATTATTTGATCAATTTTGTATGGAAAAATTGAGAAGCCTAGACAAAAAATCAACTAATGATTTGATAAAAAGTCATTTCAATAAAAAGTCTTTCGATGAATAGTTGTTTCAAGGAAATGCTGTTCAATGAAACCTTGTTTGATAAAAAGTACTGCCATGATTTGTATATATGTATACATAAATATATATATATATATTTGTATGTATATATACAGTACTTGTCATATGTATTGGAACAAAAAATATCTTACTTGTAAGATTCAGTTTTAAGAGTTAAAAACTGGATCTTTATACAAGAAGAACCAAATTTTATTGCCTTCAACACATAAGGCATGCATTCACTCATGCCTAGCGGTTCTGAAAACTATATTTGGAGGAAAAAAATTTAAATGAATGATATTGCTAAATTGATAAAACTGACAATTTTCCTTTCCTACTAAAATTTTGTTCAGAACTGATCAAAGCTAAAATACACATATATAAACCAAATAAATATTTTACATCTTTAAAACATACATATCATACAGTGATATTCATAAGTTTTTGTACAAGCACAAACTGTGTCTTTGTGATTGTTGGTACATCCTTTCATTGAACCTGCAGCCTCCCCATGTTATTTCGATCTGAAAATATATCGTTGAATGTATCTATTTATATCTATTTTTTATTTTACTCAATGAAATTCCATAACTACTTTAGTGTATGTATGTTTCAGTTATACTTATCTATGAATCTACAAGCACATATATAAATTCATCTAAGTGAAAAATCTCTTATCCAGCAGCAAGAAAATATGTATTTTGATGCCATGCATGTAGGTAGATATATTGATACTTTCTCCATTCCTTTTTAGTCTCTTTAAATATATATTCGTATATATATATTTGTGAATGTGTGTGTGTCTCTCTCTCTCTCTCTTTCTCTCTCTCTCTCTCTCTCTCTCTCTATATATATATATATATATGTATGTGTAAGTATATATATATATATATGTATATGTAAGTATATATATGTATGTGTAAGTATATATATATATATGTATATGTAAGTATATATATGTATATGTAAGTATATATATGTATATGTAAGTATATATATATATATATATATATGTATATGCAAGTATATATATATATATATATGTATATGTAAGTATATATATATATATATATATGTATATGTAAGTATATATATATATATTTATATGTAAGTATATAAATTTATATATGTATATGTAAGTATATAAATATATATATGTATACGTTTATATATAAATATATATATATTTATATGTATAAGATAAATGCACATATATACATATGATATACACATGTATTTATATGTTTGTATGCGTGTGTGTGTTTATAATTAGGGCATAATCTGTAGATAATTAAATAACTTGATATTATATAATTTGTATGATCTATTGAATGTGTAATTTAATTATTTGATATCAAAGTTCATAGAATTATTTTTTGTTGTAATTAGAATCATTTTTGCAACCAAAGTTGAAAATATAAAAATACAAACTAGTCAATAATGTATTCATGGTCCTTTTGCAAGGATGAATTTCCAGACATGATGGAATATTTGATATTAATGCCCTGTACTTCATGCAAGAATAAACTCTTACAGAACTTTGGTCAGCAAATCCTTTTAATCACTTGATTTCTTTCTTGTTGCAGTATTGGTACGGTTTTTTTTTCAATTTTTGAGAAGAATACTTGCTGTATATTCTACTCATCTTCATGAGAAACAGCAGTTCATAATTGCAATGTCTGAATTTGTCTTCTGGAGTATTCATTTTTACTCTTGAGTTAGATTTGCAAAGTGATCTGCAAGTGTACTGCATTGGAAAGATAGTATAGAGAAAGCTGTCTATTACAATCACAGATAATGTTATCAAAAAATTATTGATGAGAATCAGTTAGTCCCAAACAATTTATTCAAAATAAATTAAAACTTCATTTTAGCAAAGTCAATAAATTCCATGTAAAATATTTATAATGCAAAGTTATTTATAACAATGAATTCAATTACAAAACAATGAAGTTATAAAAGTGAATGTAAATTCATAATAATGAATGTAAATTATTCCTATCTATATATCTTTTGCATAAATTATCAGCCAGTAATTATTATCTAAAAGCCCCAGTTCCCAAGTGATCACTCAAGTGACCTCCTCAGTAAGTGAGTAATCTGATGTCTATGGTTAATATCAAGACATCTCAGCATTTCTTTGAAGTATCCATTTTTAAAAAATCTTGTACCATATGGAACATTTTGTTGAAATATTAATTAATAACCCTTTTGAGGCAAAGCAACTTTGGGTGTAAGTGTGAAGAGGCTCAAAAATTCCTCTTGCCTATTTAACCGTCCACCCCAGGATATAGCTCAAATGCTCCTAGGTACTGTCTTTGCCCTTGGGCACTGAAAACCTTTGTTACACCATTGTAGCCCTCATCTAAAATAGATATTTTCTGAGTAATAAATATCCTTTTTTCAGCAAGCAGAATTTGTGTGTAATATTGCAATTGGATTAGAAAGGAATTCATTTGATATTCATTCAAATCGACCAAATTTAGCAAAATGCTGTTTTCATGGATAACACCAAAGAGAATCGAACACTATCAATAATTTATTAAATTTTCATGTTCACCACTATGTTAAGTAAGTAATCCCATTTTTAACATCTTTCTTACACAGCAGTGTATTGAATTCTCATTAGGGAATGGCCATTTTGTCTAATGGGTGAACGAACTCACACATGTGAATAAAGACTTGTAAGTAATCATCTATTGTTTTAAATTCTGTCAAGTCAGTCATTTTTCATTTCTACACTTGTAGCAGAGCCGTTGTTAAAAAAAAAAATAATTAGACTGATGTATTTGATGATATAGCCAAGTAAAGAAATGGATATGACGAATATCAATATTTCAGTAATTGAAGAAATAGAATTACCAATCTTTTCTCTGGAGAATTATTGTAAATGGCATGAAAAAATAGCTATATATTTGACAGCATCAAAAATTTTGGAAAATCTTAAATGACTTCTGCTGAATTTTCAAACTTGAAAGCAAAAGAGGTGCAGTTAGAAATGAAACCAGCAGGATTTAAGTTCTTATCAAATTTATACACAATGTTTTATGTAAGTTCCATTGAAAATGCCAAAATAATATTGCTATAACAGTCAGTGAGGACTCTGATAACAATGTTGGAGAAATAACTTTAGAAAGCAAAGTTAAAACTATAAGGAAGAAAAAACGCAGTCAAAGATGGAAGAAAAAGAAACCATGTGACAAAATGAAGAACAGATCACAAAAGTTTTAAACGTGATTTGAAACTAAAATTAGAGGAAAACTTTCGGAAGAACATGAAGGAACAATTACCAGAGAAAAATCGGAGCCCAAAATACAATATTGGAATGACAAATATTTCAAAATTTTTCTCCAGAACAAAAAGTTGAAACTACAGATTCTAAAATTCATCAAATAGATAAACAAACTCGTGGCAGAAGATAAACTATTCAAATGTCTAGTTAACTATGAAGAATTTCCTAATGAAGTCGGTGACATTGCTGAGAATTTGTCACAATTCAGTGAAGAATATATAGATACAGAATGTCTGTTGAAAGAAAAACTCAAAATTTCTGAATAAGTTATTGAAGATACCAAAACAGACAATAGGCCAGATAATTCTTAAAAAAATGGAGCGCACATCCCATTGAATGGCATGATTATAAAAGTGAATGTTTCTTACCGATACCAAGATAGGAATTCAGAAGTTTGGGTGGAAATAAAACTGTCAACAGAAACAACAAGGTACCAGTACTAAAACAAGAATCTAGTTCTTCGACTGGACGTCCATCTGAAATTAAGCAGACATGCAAGAGATAGAGTTCAACACGTGCAGGATCTGACAATGTCACTGTCATTGATATGTCAACAGATTAAATGACCTATGAGTACAAAAATCAGGAGGTTAGAACCCAAAAATTGATAGGTGAGCAAACCACTCAAGTCGCCGTCACATATACCATGGTATTAGCAACTCTACCTTTAATTGCTACTCTGGTCAGGGGTGGAAAGTTTGACCACATGGTATGTTACTATCATGCTATGATGAAACGCTGCTATATATGCAGCCAGCTTGGTCATACGGCTTGCCAGTGTGACAAGGAAATCAGGAACAGAGGTCAGTTTAACTGCAGAAGCTTTCGGCATATCCAGTTTGATTGCCTTTCCACGGATACCAGGATTAGAAACCAGTATGAGAAATCTGGCTAGATTACAAAAGAGTGTTCTGAACCATGAAAGTTCATCAATACTCCAGAAGTTATACCCCTGTTATTGGCTCCACTGCACAGGAAAAGATCTAGAACCTGCATTGGATTCTAATGAGGATTCTTATCCTATTATTTAATACACCAAACAACAAAAGACGAGGAGTCACACATGACAAAAGAAAACTTTGAATCTTCAAGCTATAGAAATTCATATGGAAGAGAAGCCCAAGATGTATTCTTGTAAGATTTTGATGAAGGTCATCATTGAAGATTCTTCTGAATGACAGAATGGTTGATACAAACAAGGTTCATACTCCATTGTAGTTCTAGGTTCTGCCAAATGAAACCACACAGAAATAGCTAAAGTAAGAAATGCAGAGTCTCAGCAGGACCCTTGAATGAATTAGGAAAATTGATACGTAGTCAATATCTGAAGATGCCAGACACAGTCTTAAAGGGGGTACCAATTGGTCAAAAGGAGCCAGATTGGAGGATGTGAATCAATGTTACAAGTACCAACTTGAGGAGAAGTTGAATGTCCAAAGACAGACCAAAAGTGAACTGATCTATGAAAAACAGAGCTAGCTAGTAAAGCTGTTGAACTACATGGTTGAGATTACCAAAGTTATTGATCACACAGTGGGAGTTCTGGATGCAAAAAAGGAATGCTTGTTCATTTCATGAAAGTTCAAATTTCACCTAAATTTTTGGACTTGAATGTCATCTTAAAAGTAATCCAGAAGATATTGATAAATTAGCATTGTGTTGCGATCCCTATACTTTTAGTTAGGAATTAAATACAAAACCCTTCTTTTATTTCCTACCTAAAAGTATAGGGGACACTACAGGTGCAATTGAGTTAAACATACTGATAACAGTTGGACAGACAATGTCTTCATGACTAATCATGGCTTCTCAATGAAGAAAAAATTATTTCTTTGTAGAAATCATGATAGACAATCAGTTGGAAGTTCCACAATATTTTGATTACATTTGTCAGAAGGTTGGAGGTTTCATGTTGACAAAGGACTGAATGGACAATATGCAGAAAAATGTTTTTCCTTTTGAGGGATGTAAAGAACATTTTTGTTTCTTCATTATAAAGACTATGGTCTAATCAAAAAACAGAAAAGAGGGGGAGAACAGTTGAGTGAATAATCCCTTTATTAATATCACTCTATCCCCCTTAAACAGACAAGTTAATTTCATTGTTCTCTGGTAAGAAAGTGGCCATATTGTTTAATGAGGAAAATAAACTTACAGATGTACCCACGGAGATGAATAAAAAGCTGTAAATAATCAACTGTTGTATTCTAATTCTGTCTAGTCTGTCATTTTTTTAATTCTTACACATTACTTTATAATGAGTTATTCTACATTTTTTTTTCATATTTTACACATATTAACAAAATCCATCATTCTGCCATTGTTCTAATAGTCAAAAGTTTTATTTCATATTTTCTTCTTTATTTGTTTAGTGGAGAATTGATGAGAGTAGTGGCAAAAATTTTATTACAAACAAAAAGAAAAAAAATATAAATCTCCTCTAAAGAAATCTCATATCTATAAACTCTATTTTTTTTTAAAGACTTTTTACCAGTAAAAGAATAAAAATATACAAATTTCTATTTGCATATCATGTGGCTCAAACTTTTACAGATTTCTACATCTTTGAGAACTTCACAAACAGTCAGGGAATAATTTCCACACATCACAGAACGCACTTTTTCAATGTGATTGTAGTTCAGTGACATGATTGGACACCATTTATAGCGGGTGTTCTTCTCAATTTGAAATGCTGGTACCACTTATGGCATTATGTCTCCAAAAAAGTTTTTCTTTATTTGAAAAAAAATTTTACATGAACACCTTACACATCAAGGAGTTTCATTATTCAACTTTGGGAGGGGGGAAAACTCAATCACAAAATACGTACATTCATTCTGGCACCTATAGTCCAGAAATTAATGAAGGTAGCTTGATGTTGTTTTTTTCATGCAATAGGTCAAGGTCAATGCTAAATAACATTCCAATCAAAACTTCTAGTTTCTTTTAAGGAGAAACTTCTTATCTATTTACTCGTCTGTGTCTATCTGTTCGTGTGTGTGTGTGTGTGTGTGTGTGTGTGGATACTCCTGCTCACATTTTGGGGGCTACAACTTTGAAAATTTGCATGAATACACCAATAGACATCTATCTAAAAACCTTTTTTTTGTTTTCTTCCCAAAATAGTTTTTTGGGGTCTCTATGGTCATTTTTTATCAATATTGCCCAAATCCCAAAATCTTATGCTGGTATTTTTCATATAATTAACTCTGGTACATGCGGTAATTCATTTATGCAAGATACTGATATATCATATTCATCATTAGTATAGGATAGCAAATGACTTTGATCACCGCCTATTTTTGTAGATTAGAGCAACTGTATATTTATCATTGTCGATCTTTAATCCACTTAATATTTTTTTTCAATGCCCTTCATTGACCTTCAAGCAAAGAATCACCCTTGGATGGCAAGCCTTTGGCAGAGCAAGCTCCACTTTCAAAAACAAGAAGATCCCATTATTCCTCAAAAGAAGGGTATACAGCTGATGCATCCTCCAGATAGTCACCTATTGAGCTGAAATATGGAACCTAACCAAGAGACTGACCTTCAAACTGAGAACCATGCAATGTGCACCTGAAATTATCATGCACAACCTCACATGGAGAGATCACAAGACAGCACAATAAATCAGGGAGAAAATAAGAGTCCGAAACATCATAAAATCCTCTAGAAAACTCGAGTGGCTATAGGCTGGTCATGTAGCAAGAATGGCAGACAACCAATGGACTTTATGACTCACAACATGGATCCTCAGAGACCACATGCGCAACCGAGGCCAGAAGAACACAAAATAGAGAGGCAAACTAGACGAATTCCAAAAGTATTGGCTCTGCAACACTTATGATAAAAAAGTGTGGCGAATCCTGGGGAAGGTCAATGTCCAACGACGGACTTTGAGGGTTACCACTACTACTGATCATGATCATAATGATTTATTTCAATATATACTGCAAAAGACATCATTGAGGTAGTGACTATGAAGTATCAGTCAGAAGGCATAGAATTTCAATTCTCACAGCCATCGATTCTGTTCTCTAATCACTGGGCTATAACAATGATCATGGGTGTCCGCTACTACTTATCAGTGGAGGATGGGGGGGGGGAGCTCAAAAGAGTATATTTCCAGGGGGGAAGCCAAAGGATATATTTTCAGATTATATCAGAGTGGCCACTCTGTTACCAATGACTAATAATATTGTCTTTTTACATGGGAATGTTGAATAGGGGTTACATAAAACAACCAAACTGTACCATTATCCTTTATTCACTCTAAGGTTCAAAATTTTAAACCCCCTTCACCCTCAGTGAGAAGCTCTTAACCGGAGGTATCGGTTGGAGTCAAATGCCCCGTTTGTTTCCCCCCAAGTGAACGTCCTTGAGAATGAGTATACCAACGGAAATAGAAAGACAGAGACAGAACTTCAAATCTCTTGATCATCTATTCATTCTTCTAACTACTGGGCCAAAACCATGAATACCTTGATGGAAATGAAAACATGATCTTGCATGGCTTTTTGGTCTTAGCATAGCAAACTTGTTCATGAAAACATTTTTAAAAATTTAGATTAAAAAAAAACCATAAAAACTAGTACATCATAATGTTTTGTTTTTATTTTTTACTCCTGAAAGAGAAAAGAATTTCGATTTAAATACTATTCTATTTCTCACTGTTTGGTTTGCATTCATAAACAATGTCCAGAGTTGTTTTTTGTTTTTTTTTTCCTTATTTGTCTCCTTTCTCTGTTTATTTTTATTTCCTCTTGATTTTTAAAAGTAAAATGAAATTTAATGAAGCATTGACCGACTGACAGGATCACAACACAAACACACACACACATACACACATGCACATACTGACTGACAGAATGATTTGCTATATTCACGCACACTCTGACACATTTGCAATATACAGCTCAGCCCGCACACCCTGACAAATTTGCTATTCACACATTGAGTGATAAACTTACTATAAACACAAACTCACAGTCTTGTTGTGCAGAAAGGCAGACACAGGCACAAAGACTGACAGACTTGAAACACATACACACACACACATGCGTACACAATCAAATTGACAGACTTCATACAAACACAGTGATGAGATTCATACAAACACACAGAGTAAATAGACTTGCTGCATATATACATACAGTGTGATGGATGTCTTCTATATGCACACAGAGTGACTGATTCTTTATTTACACAAACACACATAAATGAACTAACAGACTTGTTACATACATACACAGACAGGCTTGTTATATAGACATGCACATACATTTGCACACACACACAAAGACTGACAGGTTTGTTATAAACACAAACGCACAGACAATTGTGATTTTAAAAGCATCTGAGATTTCTCAAACATGTTTATTAGAACTTGAGTTATGTGAATCTAAAAATGTAATTTTTTTTTCAAGTTAAAAGGAAAAAGAAATGAAGCAATTCATGGTAATTTTCATTAAATGAAGTCCATCTAAAAATCTTCAAGATCATGAAAACTGTTTTCGCATGAAATATGGAATGACGAAATTCATTTTCTTCCTTTTTTATTAAAGATTTCCCTCTTTTTCACCATGTTCATTTTCTGCGAATTTCTCTTGTCTTTATTTTTTTAAAATTTTCTGAGAACAGTCATTATAGTGATTACTTTGATTAAACTTCAATGAATTACCTGTTAAACGTTATTAACCTTAAAACTTTATTTCATCTTATTTTGGGGATTTAAAAATATTCTATCTTTTTTTTATGATAGTATTTTATCCTTTGTATATTTCTTTTTTATTTTGGTTAGTAATAATAACACAAACAACTGTAATTGAATTTTAATAAGAAACCTGTTGAACAAAATTAACCTCACACAGTTTTGTTTCATTGTTTATTTTTATGCAAGTTTAATTTTGTGATTTTATTCTTCATTTGATTTCTAGTCACTTACGACTTAATACGATTTTTACCATGTTATTATTATCAACACTTTAATTATTGTCACTCCAACCATTTCTTAAATAAAAGTTTACTAAAATTATCAGTTAAACAATGTTAACATTGTACAATTTAATTGTTTCTTTTTTGTTTTCTTCGCGTTTATTCTTTAAGTGCCATTATCACCTGAATTAAAAGTTAATGAATTACCGGCAACACAACGGAACCTTAACACAAAGAGGAGGAAAAGGAAAAAAAGAAATTTTTGTGAATTTTCCCTTTTAATCTATTTTTAGTTAATTCTGAGGTTTTGGTTAATTTTATTATTATTATGATTATGATTATTATTATTACTATCTTAGAACTGTAAAAAACAATGGGATTATTTATGCACGTATTGGCACTTCTGCCAAGAATCAGCATATGTGTATGATCTGCCTAGGATCAGTCCATTGCTCTCTAGCCCACTTTCTAGGATCAAAGTGTAGTATCTGTTTGCAGTGTACTCTTTGGTAGCTTTGCACCAGCGCAATGATGTGGCCAATGATGACAAACTGGAATAATTTGGCCCAGTCCTGGGGGAGCAGTATACCTCAGAGTAACACCTTCCCATTGCATTAAAAAGGATGGATCTGGCTAGCCCTAACCCCTTTGCTTGTGAGGATAGGAGCAATTTTTGTAATTTCCCCGTCACTGGAACCCTACATTAAAAACAACCTTGTGTAACATGTTGCTCTTGAGGGGAAATGAGTATATACAATCAAAGTGTTGTGTCTGTTTGCAGTACGGACTCTTGTAGCTTTGCACCAGTACAATGCAATGGCCAACAATGGCCTCCTGAGACTCAGTAAGAGCGCAAGAGGCCTAGGATTAGTCCTATAGCTTCAAAAAATAAATCTGTCCAGTCTCAGGTGATCAGTACGCCCCATAGCAGCACCTTCCCATTGCACTCAAAAGCAAGGGTCGAGCTTGCCCTGACGCCTTTGCACACTCATTGCTGGGACTGTAGGAATCAGTCTTTAATTTGCATGTAGTACATCCTATGATAGCTTTGCACCAGTGCAATACAGTAGCCAATGATGGCCTACAGACGCTTGGTATTGTCAAGTACAAGAGGCCTACGATTCATTCAATAGCCTCAAAAAATAAATCTACCCAGTCTCAGGTGATCAGCAAGCCCCAGGGCAGCACCTTCCCACTGTACTGAAAGTTGCATGGACTGGATTTTCCTGTACATGGAACCCCACATTAAACTGACCTTGTTTTACGTTTAGCTCTTGTGAGGAAGCAAGTAAATTCAGATCAGAGCATAGTATCTTTGCACTCAGCCTAGGAAGTGTTGCTTGCCAATACTTCTGCCAAGAATCAGTATGGTATTTTTGTACTCATTGGAAGCATATATGAATACACATTTTATTTTACATATGTGGAATGATATCCTTATGACATGCTATGTTTGGTTTGCTGTAGATGTCAAAGATGTTAACTTACACTACATCAACTGTTAAATGTCGATAGGAGAAAAGTAAAACACAATATATCAAACAAAAAAGAACACTCTTTTTACAAAAATTTGCACTTAAAATCATTATATTGTATCCATAAAGTAATGACAAGTTTCAAAAATATTGAGAGCAGGCAATTAAATGAGCACACCTCAAACTGACACAGTTTCTGATTTTCTGTCAATTCACATCAAATCTTATTGTTCCATTTGTTTCTCTGTTCAAGCCAAATGAGGTGAAGGAGTCATATGAAGAACTCCAAGGTTAGTTGAAATAGCTCAAAATATTGTTCCAAGCATGGGTGTATCGGAACTTTTTGGTCAAGGGGGCAGAGTTGCCAAAATTACGCTGATTTGTCCAGAATTTATCTCTTGCTCCCTCCCCCTGAATCCCCCTGGCTTGTACGCATATGGTTCTGGGGATGTTGTCTGCAATTTTTCTGGATTGGTCATTGTTGAGATCATTTGTTGATCTTTGCTTTAGGTTGATTCTTAATATTACTATTTCTGGAGCAGAATTTCTCAAATCACTGTTGTATTATTTGCTCGCTAGCAGTTCCATGTCCAAACACTAAATTCACATTTCTTCCTACTTCATCTAAATTTCATCCCAATATAAGCAAATACAAAATGGCTTCATATTTTCAAGCTCAGCTCCCATGTTCCGCAACATATGAGGCATTGATTATGTCTGTATTTCTCAAAACAGTCAATGGAGACCTAATTATTGTTCATAGCAATCTTGGGTTTTTATGAGGATGCGGTACTAGCCAGAAATCCCAGATGGACTGCCTTTACAGGGCTAAAGGGCTCCAACTGACTTGCCATTTAGCAATAGCTGAAGGGAGAAGTGGATTCATGCCTTTCCAAATGACATCAGTGCAAAGTGAATGCAAATGCTTGCAGCCGAGAAAACCTGACTATGTATGGCTATTGCTCTGCTATTGAGCTACCATAGCTCTCACTCAATTCAAAGGAAAATCAACAAAAATTTAGATGAAAGAAATACTTCTAAAAAAAAAGATCTTATTAGTGTATGTAATAAATCCTACCTATGATATCACAGGTTACAAAAACAGCTAGCATTAAATCCATTAGAGAAAAGAAATCCTTGACATTGATACAAAATATTTTTCAAGAGAGAGAAAAAATCTGGAAGTTCATTTTAAAGCTAAGCAAGCTTTAACGGTGTCACAACCCTGATGGTGTGTGTTGAATAATGATAATATATGTATATACGTATATATGAAACTTTCCAGAGAGAGAGAAAAAAATCGGAAGCCCAGGAATTTTTCTCAGATTGAACGAGACCTGAACCTTTCAAGGAAGGGAGATCATAAATATTAAAATAAAATAATGATAAAAAAAATTAATCTTGTAAGTATTCAAAATTAAATAAAATAACAAAAATTACACCCATGAAAGGAATCACAAAATCCATTTATTTTTTTGTCTTTAGAATTTTATATATTTTCAATTTGTTTATTGCATGATTTTACAGCTTGTCATTGTTTTCATTTTTTAGTTCCTGTTTTACCTCCCTCTGTCATTATTGTCATTTCATTGATTCAGTTATTAAAATATCAGCAGACATTCCAGTTAATCTCTTCCTTCATAAGATTTTGTTAGATTCTTCTTTTTTCAGCTTGTTTAATCTTTTTTTTATCTTTTTGTTTTGTGTTTAAATTACTTGTTAACAACCTGCTGAAATGGTTGCTTATCTATTTTATAAGGTTGTTTCACTTGGAAAGTCATTTTTTGTTTACTTCACAAACAATGATACTAAAAGTGAAAGATTTACTAAAGCAACTGTATTTCTTTGCAGATTCAAAGCAAATAAAGATGTAATTCATTATCGTCAGAAGTTTTTGAGCCTTCATCAACAATAGTGCTCTACCGAAAAGTTTCACTAATTTTCAAATACGATTTCAAAGAAGGACATAATGTTGCTCAAGCTGCTGATTACGTCGACAAAGCATTGCAGTGAACACTACTAAACTGTTGTTCGTTGTGTTCAAGTCTGGAAATATGGATACCAATAAATACAGTTCAATAGATACCACAAGATTTACATTCTTGGATATTGGTGAGTGTTCTATTCCTTTTTCTATGTATGTGTGTTTGCATGTTCCAACACACCTGGCCATACTATTTTGTCTACTGACTTGAAAATTGGCATCAGTACTCTACTAGACCCCTTCTAAATTTTTTTTTCTATTTTTGGAATAAAAAGCTTTTTTGATCTTTTTTACGCCTTAGTTTGATGGGTTTATTAAAAATATCTGGATTCTAGAGAATCTAGATATTTCTAGATTTTTTTAAAACTCTGTTTTAAGAGTTTTCCAGAAAAACACGATGTCACATAAAGAATTTATTCTGACCATACTTATTCTTTTATGGAATTTTTTTTACATGTTTTCAAACTCTGATGCAATGGTTGTTCAGTTATTGACTGTGATGTCAGTTCTATTTTTAAATTATTTCCTGTTGGCATTTAATACAGTCTTTTTGGTCAACTACTTTTGTTTTTAAAATCAGGAGTTTTTCTGGTATTTTGATGACCAAGCAAGAACTTGTGTTACCTGTGAGTTTGGCATATAAGCTTAGATCTGAATGATAGAAAGCTAAGTAATCATGTGTGGAAATATTGATCTTTGTAATGATTTTTTTAATTGGATTCTGTTCATGAAAGAAGCCAGGACTCGGACTATGTTCGTTCGGTCTTGCATTATTTGGATTTTTTTTTGTTGTAATTTTTTGCAATGAAAGACAAAACAAAAAAAAAACAAAGGCAGAAGAAAACAGTGCATTTGAAGTGAAAGATGTCTTTGTGACACGAGTCAATCAATAACTTTCTTGATTGCCACTTTATGTGGAGGAGTGCTTTCTTTGTGTCCTCAGCAAGTGGTCATTCATAGCATTTTATTAATAAGCTAATGGTCAGAGTATGTATTGCTGACTCATAGATATGCACTGAACATGTGAGAAATTTGGTTGGCTATTGAATGTTGGACCAACAGAAGACATGATGTGGCTTGTTGATCAGAGAGAGTCTGAGATAACTTCTAGGTTTGAGTGTTCATAAGATAGATGTTGCTTTTGTAATCTCCTCTTGATATCTAGGGTCTATCATTTTGAGAAAAGTCATTGACATTCAGAGTTTCTCAGACCATTGAACTAATTTTTTAAAATTATTTTTACTATTCCTACAATGTTTCGGCAATTTATTCTACAGCCTTCTTCCGGTGTATCATCTGTATGTAAAGGGTGTGATTCTTTTTCTGGCTGTATCAAATAAAATAATGTATGTCTTTGTTTGCAAGAATGGTTGTAAATGAGAAAATAAATCTCTTTGCAAATGTTTTTCATTGACAATAATGGAAACAGTCTCACTCTTTATATACAGATAATACAACTGAAGAAGGCCACAGAATAGACTGCTGAAATGGAACAATAAAAATAAAAAGAATGAGCTTAGTTGTCCAATTATTCTTTTGAGTTCAGTATGTTATCTCCTACAGTTTTTGAAAATTATTATTTTTATATTAAAAATGAAAAATGTAAAAAACCCAGTGTGTTATTGGTTAACATTTCAAGAATAAGTTCTAAGTTTTCTCACTCTATTTTGATTGAAAAAAAAAACAAAAACAGATAAAGAGTGAAATCTAACCAAATACTTTAGATGCCGCACTTCTTGACTTATTATCATCAGTCTTGTAACGTCCGTCATTGGACATAGACCTTCCTCAGGATTCGCCACAATTCTCTATCATGGGCGTTGCGGAGCCAGTATTTTCTAAATTTGTGCAGTTCATCTCACCATCTTGTATTTTGTCAGCCTCGGTTTCGCATGTGATCTCTGGGGATCCATGTTGTGAGTCGTGATGTCCATCGGTTGTCTGTTATTTTTGCAACATGGCCTGCCCATTGCTATTTGAGTTTTCTAATAGATTCTGATGACTCTGACTCCTGTTTTCTTCCCTATATACTGTACTGTCTTATGATCTCTCCATGTGAGGTTAAGCATGATTCTCTCAGGTGCACGTTGCATACTTCTTAGTTTGCGGGTTTGTCTTATGGTTAGGTTCCAACTTCTTGACTGGTTGGATTCAATCTCTTCTCTTCCTCTCACTACCTGTTCCTCCTCCTCCTCCTCCTCCTACTACTACTACTACTACTACTATAACTACTACTACCACCACCACTACCACCACCATTTTGCTTTTTATCTTTTTTTTTTTAGAATTCTTTTTTGCAGGACTTTTGGACAAATATGTCCCCTTCCAAAGTTTTTATCAGCAGCAAGATGGGAAGTTTTTCATTTTGATTCAATGATACATCATTTGCCATCATGTATAATGATAATCATAACAACAAAAGCTAGAGTAGTGTTAGTAAGTTAGTACAGAAAGGAATTGACTCGCAAACTAAGAACCAGGCAATTTTCATCCAGAGAAGATCATGCTAGGCATCACAGATGGATTATAAGATTTCACTGATATACTGGAAAAAAAACAGGTGTCAGAGATATCATGGAATCCATTTAAAAATCTCAAATGGCAATGGACGTGTCATGTTGCAAGAATGTCAGACAACCGCTGGACTCACCACTCATAATATGGACTCCTGGAGATCATATGCGAAGCAGTGACTGGCAGAAAATAAGATAGTGTGACACTTTAGACAGGTACAGAAGATATTGAGCCACAATGTCTGCAATAGAGTGATCTGGCAAATCTTAGGGAAGGTCTATGTTCAACTTAAGGGCATTAAAAAGCTGCTGCTGATGATCATGATGATGTTGATGATGATGAAGAACAAGTTTTATAATTGTTCACCATGAATTTAGACAAAGCAATCTATAATAAACAATAGAACTGGTTATCAAATAATAATGAACAAGAGGTGTTAAAATAACAAAAATTGAGAATTGAAATACAGCTTTTTCCCTCAAGACACTTATAAATAATATTTTGTCAGAGAAATCTTATGTGAACTAAAAAGTGGGATTATTTAAATTTCTCTTATTTGAGTCTCCACTATCATGAATTGTATTAATTAACCTGAACTTTGAAGAACTATGGCACTGTGATTTGATACATGAAGTGAAAGGCTACAGTTAAAAATCTAAGATCTTAAATGCTGATTTTCAAGGATGGAAGTCTGATATTTTTGATATTTTCAATTTCAAGCTGGAGTGGTTTGAAATCCTGAGATAAATTATTGTCGTTAGACCATGAGTATTTCAGACTAGTATCTTCATTCTTGTTGTTTTGATCCTTATTCTTTGGCTGGTTACTTCTGTGGCCTTCCTCACAGTCTGAAATCCTGAATTAAAGTATAATTGATCCATTAAATGACTGGACTAGCATCTCTACTTTTATTTTTGCTGATGCATTCCTATCAATGGATGCCTGTTGGTTGTGGTTTGATTTCATTTGTAAATCTTAAATGTTATTTTCATGAAACTGAACAATGATCTTCAAACAAGGATCTCTATTCACAAAAATAAAAGTATAAGATCCCCAAATCCAGTCAATTTTTAAAAAGTTGCACCAAGAACTGATTATGTCATTAACTCCTGAATCATTTGTTGTGATATCCTTGTCTTTGTTATTTGGATCACTATATTTGAGTCAGGGTGTTCTTTGAACTTACTGTTGGTGAAAAATAAATTGAGATAAAGTACAGAGGAAGCTGCTTATTGTGATCACCTTAGGATAGGGTCTTTTAGATAACAATAACCAGCTGATAACATTAAGAAAAGGATATAAAATATGAAAATTCAAACAGTTTACATTCACTTCACATTATAAAAAATTTACCTATAGTAATAAATTTGACAATTAATTTTAAATAATGTGTCCGGGACGACTAATTTTGATAACAATAAACGTTTACAAACATCATCGGTGATATCAATGAGCATCTTCCTTTGTATCATCATAATTCCATTAGCTGGACTAATATCTTCATCTCTGTTGTTTTCATTACAATATTTTTGCCATAATCAGATAGATGTTACATCTTGTAATCCTTGTATATCAAGGATTTTTCTTTACAAATTTTGCTTGATCTTCAAATAATTTACAGTTCTTATGTCTGTAGTTGGACTGAAAAAACAAGGTCCACATTTAATAAAGAACTCAATGTATATGCAAATTATATGTTGTATGCAATTTGTATAATGCTTATGCACCTTGTTTATGGAAGGCCTTAACCAACATTATTCAATTCTTTAGTATAACTGAACAATAATTTCAATAGATAGAGGAAACTATCTATAATGATCATGGACAATGTTAGCAGATGGTTATTGTTACCAGAAATCAATCTGTCTGAAACACTTTCTATAAACTGAATTAAAAATGAATTTTTGAAAAATACATGTTAATTTCTTTATTTGGTAAAGTTATTCATAACAAATTTAAAAGGATAACAATAAATTAATAATAATGAAGGTGTAGGAGTTCCTATAAGTTTTATTAGCTGTTGGCTTCATTAACTTGAGATTTATAGTTTAGTATCAGAAGGTTCCGACGAATTGAATTAGGAGCCTGCACACAACTACTTAGAAGAGAGCATGGATGTAACATTCGGCTATGAGGGGAGGGGGGCTTGTAAGTTAGAGAGAGACAAATCCCAGAGGATTAAACAACAAGGTTTTCTCATGTCTAAATGGTACACTATTTATTAATGTACATAAATCATAAACTTAAAAAAAGAGAAATGATCTTGTGTGATGTGTAGTGAATGTATAGTCTTTTCAAGGTGTAAAGTAGAAGTCTGTTATCAAGGTACTTAACTTGTAATTGAGCTGGCTGTTGTTTGTTAAAGGGATTCCCCCCCACACCATTTGTCCTGTTACCTCTTGGTTTCCCCTGAATAAATTAGGAGTTTTGTTTTCTTAGAACCTTAGGTCTTTTTTTCTGAGAATTCTCAACATTTATGGTAAAAGGGGATAATTTCCTGGAAAAATTTAGTTATTGTCCTTCCAGGTTAATTGACAAATGAGAAAAGGAGAGTGGGAGAAGGAAAGAGAGAGAGTGTTTATGTGTGTTTGTAGTATGCTTAACTAAGATATCTAATTTAGGTATATTCTTATCTTAATTCAAATTTATATATATATATATATATATATATATATATATATATATATGTATATATATATGTATATATATATGTATATATATATGTATATATATATATATATATATATATATATATATATATATATATGTATATATATATATATATATGTATATATATATATATATATGTATATATATATATATATATATATATATATATATATATATATGTATATATATATATATATATGTATCTGTATCTTTTTTAATTGGGATCACTGCAAATCTGAAATAATGAATTTTACAATGATGAATTTCAAATGTTCCTGTTTTTCTTATCCTTTGCTAATTGTTTTCAGGTGGTTATTGTTAGCTAAAAGGCGTATTCCTCTATAAAATTCCAAACTTGAGTTTTTGATAACCACATATGTGCTGCTTCCTTTCTCACAAATGCATTCTATTAAGGTTTCATGTCAATTATTCTCACATAAAAGAAATTTATTTAATATGACTTTCTCCTTTGATTTATTTAGTGAAAACTGAGATTTTGGTTTCTAAAGCATTTTTTTTCTGTAAAGACCAATTTTTCTTCAGAAGCAATCAAATACCAATAGGTTACCATAAATGAAGCTTTGCTTTGTTCATCAAGCTACTAAGCAACAAGGAGTGGTGCTAAAATGTTACTTGGTTCATGTGGGATCTTGCTTGTCCTGTTTATAGTCAGTTAGTCGGTCAATAAAATAGTTTGGTAAATATGGACAATGGTTCATGGGTTTTTTTACCATTGGGTAGATATATAGGGAGTGGCCATTGCCATAGCAACATCATCAATAATGGTGATGGCCATGATGATTACTTTAGGTTGACTATTCTGAATTTATTTTCAAAACTCAGGTATATATATATATATATACTCTCTGATTATTGAAGATTTTTCAAGGTAAAAAAGGAAGATTTTGTTTTGCTCATCACTCGGTAAGAATAATGTGTCAATCCCAAAATGAATTCAGTAACTATCTACATAATTAGCTGAGTGACTTCAACTATTTGCTTATACGTTTGTGATTTATAAAAGTAAGATAATCATATTTTGCTGACAAAAATATAAATATCTTCAACCATTTTTCCACTTTCAGTCACTTTTTAATAAGACCTTGATGAAATATAAACATTCATCCACACTATCAACAGCTTTCGTACAGTGAACTATTAGGTTTTAAAGTAAGTAAGAGAAGGTCTTGCGCAAACTCCTCAGAAGTATGGTGAGATATTTTTTTCCCGAATGCATTACGGTCTTCAGTTTCTTTTCTAAAACATCAAGACATCGATAATCAAATATATCCGTAATTTTTTCCAAGTTAGCAGATAAATCAGCAGACAATCAACCTAATAATTGTCCCTTAGTAGCCGTTCATGGATACTGCCATTAGTTGGGATAAAATATGTTTTTTGGTCACAGCTTAAAGTTAAAAAGTTACTTAACCCTTTATCAATTTTCATTTCATCTAAAAACAGAAAAAGTTTGCACTTATGCATTTTTTATAAGCAATCGAAGTTAATGTTTGATTGCCCTACCACAGAAATGACAGTAAAATCTCTAAGACACTCTAGAAAAATTAGAATAGTATCCATAAAAAATTGCAGCATAATTTATGTTTTGTATCTATTAACTATGGGTTGTTGCAACACATTCTTCTCAGCCTCATTTCCCTCTATCTGGCTTTGGGCAGTACTACATTTACTGGATGTAAACAAAAGCAGAGGCAGGCAAATGAGAACAGCTGTTATCAGCAGCAGCTGTTATACCTGAGCCTGCTGCTTATTTAATTGGTAGTTATATATATGGCAAGAATGAGTTTTGGGAACTAGGTAAATGGTAATGTCTTCATTAGCAGATAATGAACAAACGAAAATTCTTAAAAATTGAGGAGTAGGTATTTGCTATACCCCCACGTCCCCAACCAATGTCATCATGTGAAAATTAGTTTTACACTCATGAAATAGTTTGTTTTTTTTGTTCTCTTGAACTATTGCTAAGGGATCTTTTTCAAAATTTGTAAAATTAATTTTTCTTTTTCGACTAATGTTTTCATCTCTTCTTTCATTTTATTGAGTAGCAATATAATATTCGCTTTTTTTTCTTTTTTGATATAGAACAGTTTTAACAGATATCAAGAAGAAGCTTTTACTAAAACGGTACCTTGTTGAGATTATTTTCAAAACACTTTTTGGGAACTGTAAATATTTCTCTTTTAATCTTATAGGTCTGTGATAGTGACAAATTTTTGGCATGTACAAAACATCGAATTTTGGCAAGTTCACTGTCAGGTACAGACATTGTAGATTCTATCGCTCTGTGAAGACATATTCTTTACTTTTGGAACGACAAATTCCTCACCCACCACAGTCAGCTTTTGAAGTCTGACAAGCATGGAACTCCTCTGATGAGTGCTGGCATTGGCTGATCTCAAAAGGCAGGTAGCCCCAGTCAACTCCTTTTGAAGAGCCTAACAGATGCAGAGTGCACTGCAATCTTAACCTTCTCTATTGCCTCTTTGAGAATGTCACCTTCGTTGTATGGAGACTGGACTCAACGTCTACATTTCTATCTTTTTAGCCAAAAAAATGGCAGGTCTGGCTTAGAAAAAGATGTTGGCTCCAAGTTACGGGCAGCAAGAATGACTTGGGGAGATTTTCACACCGGAGACGAGGGGGACATCATTCTTTGCTTGTGACATCATCTGAGCCTTTCATTTTGCTTTTTCGCTAAATGAGTCAGTCTGTCAGCAGCTGGTGAATGAAAAAAATCAGGAATGTTGAGGGTGAATGATTAGTAGAACAAATGATTGAGAGTGTATATTGAATGAATGAATGAAGGTGTTTGAATGTTGTACATAAAAAAAAGATAGAAAAAATAAGAGAAGGAATGACAGGTGAGTATAGATATTATTAGGAAAGGAGAAGAATTGATAAACGAAAGAAAGAAGAGATGAGAGCCCGCATTTATGTTCATAATTAAGCAAAGTGAATACTCTATATGCCGGTATAGAATATGGTCACTTGATATGAATAAAAAAACCTTGCAAATATCATGCTGCATCCAGAGTGCTAGTATTATTACTCTGGAGTTTAGATAAGTTGCAGGGAGCCATCATCATCATCATCATCATTCATCATCATCATCATGTCTTTTAACATCCGTCGTTGGACATAGACCTTCCCAAGGATTTGCCATATTTCTCTATCATGGGCGCCGCGGAGCCAGTATTTCCTGAATCTGTCCAATTCATCTCTCCATCCTGTGTTCTGTCGGCCTCGGTTTCTTATGTGATCTCTGGGGATCCATGTTGTGAGACGTGATGTCCATCGGTTGTCTTTCATTCTTGCAACATGGCCTGCCAATTCCCATTTGAGTTTTATTAGTTTCTATGATGTCACGGACACCCATTTTCTTCCCTATATACTGTACTGTCTTGTGGTCTCTCTATGCAAGGTTGAGCATGATTCTCTCATGCACACATTGTATCAGTCTTTTATCATCCGTCATTGGACTTGGATCTTCCCCAGTGTTTGCCAGACTTCTCTATCATGGACATCATGGAGCCAATACTTTCTGAATTTGTCTAGTTTGTCTCTCTATCTAGTATTCAGCCGGTCTTGGTTGTGCACGTGATCTCTGGGGATCCATGTTGTGAGTCATAATGTCCATTGGTTGTCTAACATTCTTGCAGCATGACCAGCCCATTGCCATTTGAGTTTTCTAACAGATTCTGTCATGTCTTGAACTCCTATTTTCTTCCTGATATACTGCGCTGTCTTGTGATCTCTCCATATGAGGTTGAGCATGATTCTTTCATGTCCTCATTGCATGCTTCTCAGTTTGCGGTCAAGTCTCTTGATTAGGTTCCATGTTTCAGAGAAGTGGTCCTCCAAATACCCTTGTGAATTGTTGGTCTCACAGTTCAGCAGACAGAATATATTAGTGGGAGAAAGAGAGATAGAGAGAGAGAAAGTGCACTTATTGGACCATATAATGTCTAAGCTGGATTTGAATACACACCTTGTAGTCGTCTGAACATAATAATCAGAATAGAAGTGGGAATTGTTAATATATATATATATATATATATATATATATATATATATATATCCTAGAATGCTTTACAGGTTTAAACACTAAGCACATGATTTTTTTTTTTGTGTGTGTTACTTCAGTCACCTATTTCCCCAATATCTGTCAATGCGATTTATGTAATTTTCCACAGTATTTTATTCTCCTGTTTCACATATACTTTGTTTTTAGGGTACAATGTATAAATTGTCCTTTGTTGAGATCATCAGTTGTTTACCATGTAACTGTTTCGGGGACTTTGAAAACAAAGTTATATTAACGTGGCACCCCAGCAGTGTTGATCAAACACTTACCCGCTTTCTCAAAAGATGAGGGATCAGTAAGTATAACAACAGATGTGACTCGTTCTTCGTGTCATCTCTATTGAACGTTCACCCATGTGACTTTTAGATTTGTTGTATCGGTTTTAATCTCAGACTGTATGCAAACCAACTTATGATATAATCTTTAACAATACTAATTACACAGAAAAAACTTCTTCCAAATTTAACCAAAGGATTTGACAATTTTTCCACGTCATATACCATTAAGGTTTTTTTCAACACTTTTGATTAACAAATAAAGTATACTTATATACACAGTTGAAATGGAACAAAACTACTTCCATTAATATACTTATATATACATGTATATATATATATATATATATATATATATATATATACATATATATACATAATTCATGATGTATTTTTCAATTTGTAAGAATATAAAGAGAAAGAAATAGAAAACAGATTCTATCCGTTGTTGGTATTTAATCACAATGCTCAATATTTAGCAAAGTAGAGTGACTAATATATAAAAATGAGTATTACATAGATATATATTTAACGATCTTAATAAATTGATGAGTAATTGGGTTTTCTGAGAAATTTTCTTATGATTTACTTCACTATTGTAAATGCAATTAGTGAAGAGTTGCCTCCCCTAAATTAGGTGAGGATTGCTGCTGCTGTTGTTATTGCTATGGTAGAAAAAACAAGAAATGGAATAAGTAATGTAGGAGGGAAAGAATTAGTCAATGAATGAAAATAATGAATATTCAAAGAATAACTTTGTTAAAAATGAGAGTGTGAATGAGAAAGAAAACAAGAGAAGGAATGAGTAGAGGAAAAATGAAGGAAGACAATAAGTGAAGGAGTGAAACACACACATACACACACACACACACAAAGTAAATAGTTTCACACTTAGTTGCTCTCGTGTCACTCAACGCATGAGGCAATGATTTTGTCTCCATTTTCCACAATCATAGTTTCTTTGGCAAAAGTTGGCTTTTATGAGGTTGAGAAATAGCCCAAAGCCCAAGGTGGACTGTCTGAAGGGCTCCAACTGCTGTTAGTCTGAAGTGAATGCAAAGAGTCACAGCTGGGGTTTGAACTTGGTTCAATGATTCCATTCTTGGGACCATTAACCCTTAGACTAACCATACCACCATAGAATAAATAGAGACAGAATTCATAGATTGAGTGAATAGATGTCAGGATGAGTAAGAGATAGAGAATAGATTAATTAGACAGAAAGAACAAATAGAAAGAGAAAATCGAGTCACAGATTGACCATATCAAAAACAGTCAAAATTATGAATTTCAATTTGTTACTGCACTAAGCAGTCTAAATTTTTCAGATGAAGTATCGTCGTTATTTCAAGGATTACACTGAGTAGTATCCTGATTTTTTTTGTCTTTATCATTACATTTTAGTTGAAATATTTTCCAACCTTCTTCAGTCTTGTGTGAAGTTCTGAGATGGATTTTTATAAGTATGCATTACTGACAGATATCTTTGTCTTTGTTTTAATCACTACATTTTGGCCAGTGCATTCTATGGCCTTCTACAGGTCTACATTTGGTAATATTTGAATAAAGCTCTTCATTCATACAATTCTAATCTACCTGAGTGTCACATCATGGTTAGAGAGCCAGATTTGCAGACCATCACCTCTATAGTGAATTTGATCTTCTGAATTTGTTTAAAACTAAGCTAAGCTCAGTAAATACCAGGGAATCTTACTTTGGAGAAATAGTGTGCAAGATAGTCTCAAAGACCATGGTTGCCCCATATTTCTGGCTTTAAAACCAGACTAAGCTAAGCTTTGTAAATGCCTAATCACTTTGCTGTGGAGCATTGGTTACCAAGCAAATATTGCAGACTATAACTACTGTAGAGAGTATGACCCTCAGTGGGTACCCTACACTGTGGCCTTCTGCTATTCTAAACTAAGCTGCGTGAAGATTAATAGTAGAATTTCCCAAAAATTAACATATGTTTCAATTTTCTTTTTTTTTAAAGTAGCTAAAACTATTTAAGATATGTGAGTAATCTTGGTAATTCAAATCTGTAAATCTTCCTAGTGTCAAAAGCAATCTTAGACTGATTGGGTTCAAAATGGATTGAACTTTGTCACAATGGACAGCAAGACCGCTCTGTTGAGTATCATTGTGTCGAACAACACCTCCTCTCATTATATATAAATTCATACAAGTGCTGCTGCAAAAACAACAGTAGTGTCCCCAACAAAGCCCTCAGATGTTGACCCTTTGGTCAGGCTTGGTCCCGGGGCAGGAGTATCATTAGCACTAATCCAAGGAAGCCAAGCAGTACTAAGCTTAGTCTGACACAAACCAAAATAGAAGGAAAGGAGATAGAAAAGAAGATTCTAAATGAAGAAAACATACAGGTCTTGAAAATCTGTATTCAAAATTCTGTTTTTTTACCTACGTTCGAACATTCACCACTGGTATCAATAGGGAATATATACCCACCTCGCATACCAAACAAGTGAGCAAGCTTCTCTCTCATATGTCAAAAATGGAAATTAAGCGAAAGAATTCAAAATATAAAAGATATTTATATGACTTGTTTCTTTTGACAAGATCAGCACATTTTTGTCCAATTACAGGTTACTGGAAAAAAAAAGTTTATGTACCAAGCAAGATTGGCTACACGTGCTTTGAAAGAACTTCAAGTATTTATTTATCACAGATTATATCAGGAAAAGAGCAGCATAAACATAGAGAAAAGAGGAACCAGCACTTAGATCAAGACAAAGAGATGGTTGGTGAATGTAAAAGGGAGGTTACTTTTCCTTGCCTCAAACCTTCAGCTCATGCATTGAAGGATATCCTGTCAGTTTCAAGATTCTGTGATGCCAGCCAGGAGTGTGGCTAGCATAACAAATAATTTTTTTGTTTCTGCACAAAGAGATTATTCTTTTGGAAAGGCATAGGAAATATGCATTTTGTTTTGTCTCTCAGTCAGACTTATCTTTATTCTTAATCTTACTTTTTCCTAAGAAATCTCACAATTCCTGGCCAGTGTATCATTAGGACATAAGTTCACAAGTTCAATTGCTACCGTGTATGCCAGACTATAAGACAAATGGTTTGCAAGGATATTTGGTGGACTAACACTCACAGCAACTCATCCAAGCCCCATAACTCTTCATATCATGCTTTGGCAGAGGGTCCCCTAGTCATAATACCTGCCTACTGGATGCAGTGTAATATTTGCAAAGTATTTTTTGGTCTCTTTAAATTAAGTGACTGTCTTATATAGCAAGTATTTTTTGGTTTTCAAAAATTAAGTGACTGTCTAATATACCAAGCATATATGGTACATAAGTTATTATTCTAATCACAAGTGAAAGTGACAGAATTTCATTTAGATCACACTAGCTGAACCCATGGAAATTCCATGGGTATTGCAATTATGATTATCCATTATCTTGTGATTCTGCTCTTCTTCGACTCTTTCTTTGGATCTTCTCTTGCTTATTCCATCCAATCTCTTTTGCTCAACCATGTTTCATGTACGAAGAAGGAATAAGGAATTGTCTTTTTGTTCAATCTCTCCATAAAGAATTTTTGCATCACAATTTTTATGCTACCTGCCTTTTGATCATTTCACTCATCATCTTTCATTACCCAGCCAGGAAGTCTGCCTCTCTCTTTCTCTCTTGGCCTTTTTTTGATATTCATCCCTTGTCCCTATCGCATACCCAGGTGAAATATATATCACAAGTTGTATATATTAATATGAAAACGTGTCATACAGCTGCATGAATATGTAAAGAATCATCTGTAACCACAATGATAAAATTTCTTAATTTAATTAATGATAAAAATTGATTGCAGATCTAGATGAAAAAATTGAATAATAGAAAACCCCAAAAATATGTTCTACAAAACAATAGCCCAACTCCAGACATTGTATACAGAGTGCAAATATACACGGACAGATAAAAGTGATTCTAAATTCTATATAAGAATCTCTAAATTAAATTTCAAGAGCAGATTAGCTATGTCCTTTAATCTTGAAAAGCACAAAAATGACACCTAACTATCCGTTCATTTTTGGAAACTTAAGGATAGAGGAAAAAATTCAACAATAGAATGGAAAACTTGAAAAAGAGAAAGAAAATGTGTAGAAACCGCAATTCAAGGTGCAATCTTTTCCCTAAAGAAAAGCAATAATTTTCAAGGGATAAAAATAGGTTACTTAATTTTAGGTTGCATAATACGTTAAATGCTGTCATTGGATGAATTATACTCTAAAAAACTTCCAAGGCTAAAAAAATGAAAATGCAATAAAAATTCCCTGTAAAGCTTCCAAAAAATTAAAAACCCAAGTAACAAAATATGAATTAATTTCTTAGAAAATAGAAAGTGATGGGAATTAAATGCAAAGTAACCTAAGTGAAAACTGAACTTTGCAAAAAAAAAACATTAAAGAAGCTCTTTAGAGAAGATCAAAATAAAATTGAATGATACAATGTAATAACAAACTTTTACAACACCAGAAAAAACAAAAAAATAGATTAGGGAAAAGAATTTTTTGTAAAAAGAAACAGAATAATGAAAAATTAAGAACATGCTTGAAAGCAAGCTAATGATATAGATTAAAGATATAAATTACTTAAATAATACATTTCAATTCAACAAACGAATGAAAATATATATTCATAGAAAAGAAAAAAAAAAAACTCATAGAATGACTGAAAGCAAAAAGCAGCTAACTGTAATGTAATCTAAGTCAAAAAACCTTGATAAAACAATATCATATAATGCTTGGAAGCTAAACAAATTACTAATCACTCCAACCGTCACATTTCAAATCATAGTGAAAGTTATTTTCCGAGCATACAAATAACTTGGAAGCCCATCTATCTGATAAGCTAAATATAGTGAAGGATACACCATTGTTTTAAACAAAATTCATGCATTTTATTGATATATATATATATATATGTGTGTGTGTGTGTGAGTACGTGTATTCATTTTTCCTTTCACTTTTTTTTTTTTTCATTTTTCTCAAGCTCTCCTACCTTCTCTCCATCCCATCCCCTTTCCTTCTTCTTCCGTTCACTTTTCCCAATTCTTTCCCGTTTGATATCAATAAGTAGATTTCACGGTCAGAAAGAATAACTGATTCAAACGAAGAAGGGCTGGGAATTGGGCAAATACTACATTCTGATCCTAGGTAGAAAAGTGTAATGGCCACACAAACAAACAAGCAGAATAATATATGTAGGTTGCAATCAACCCAGAAAAAAGACACCCAAGATGTGTAAAGTACTAGACTGATCTTCTGGAGTGGGGCTCTTTGTCTTTTCAATCTGCAGTTATGTTCAAACAGCGGTGAGACACTCTCACAACTTGTGATTATCTAAACATGCAATTACTAATTCAATTTGAAATAATAAGCAAAAGATGATTTAGTTGTCAAATAAAAGTTTTATTTGAACTTTGTTTATTAAAGAAAAATAATATGTGTATTAAAAATATTTTTTTGTATTTTGCATGGATATAAAACAACTATGATAATGGTTGATTGAATTCATCTTTCTCCACTTTAATGACAAAATTCAACTGTTCATCTGAAAAGTTCAAAACTTCTTCAGCGTTCAAAGTACTTGAAGCACTGGAATGTCTTTTTACTTTATTTCGACTCGGACTGTGCAGACTCAAAATATGATCTTCTTGGCGCCGTTTCAGGGCCATTTTAGCTGTGCCAATTTTGTTTGCCGTTATCCGGTTAACTTGCGTTTCTGTGAGACCTCGGTTGATATTTTGTGCAAATGTTGTGGAAAATTCTGTAGAGAAATAAGAAAAAAACAAACATTGAATGTAAATGCTAATAAATCTCATAATATTGACATAGTCAACATGGTCAAGTTAATTTTATTTGTACATCATGAAAAATTTGAATATTCTTAATAAAATTTGAGGTGTGAAAAGGTAATATTTCTATAGAATAGGTAGTAATACTATTTCAGTCATTGCACAGACCAATTCATTTGCAATACCTTATATGCAAAATGTGACACGTCTGATATAGCCCCCTTCATTAAGTGAGACACAAGAAAATATCCTGACCTTTAAAAGACAATGGGGAGGTTCTGATTGTTTCGAAAACTGGTCCCTGATACCCAAGTTGTGTCAATACAAACTATGTTCATTATCATACAGATTCATTTGAACAGTTGTCCTCATCTTGATTATTATAGTCATAACATGTCAGCTGCTATATCCAGTGTCTGTTGTAACCGGTAATGTTCTTGGGATTTCAAACTTAATCTTTTATTCAATCCATAGGGAATAGACTGTTCTAAATCTGTGGTCCATGCTAGAGGATATCTCATTTAATTCATTATGTTACTTCGTCCTTGTGATAATGGTTCTGCTTCCCATCCTGCTGACCTGAAGATTGAACTCACAAGCACCAGGTAAACTCCAGCGCCAATGTCCCGTAGAACAAATAGGTGGTGTAATTTTGAAGCCTTAATCCTAACAACACCCGATTGGATAATTCTTTATCTCAGGAATTCAGGTACTCTAATATCACATGTATTATAAGGCCAGGCCGCTTGACCATGAAGAAATCATTAACACACAGGTTTTGCAGACAATTTGCCAAATTAGGGAGTTTGACCCTCACCAGGTGCTCTACTTTTGTTGCTTTGTGGATATTTGCTTGAGAACCAGCTGTTGAGGGCTCACCAGATTTGAAGGTTTGATCCTCATGAAGTGTCTCACAAAGTTCAAACTGAGACATGTTGCATTCACTTCATACTAATGCCCTTGGGAAAGGCGTGAATCCATTTCTCCTCCCCTCCCCATCTACAGCCAAAATGGCAGGGTAGACTTGGCCCTACAGCCTTCTCTGAGAGACAGATAACTCTGAATTCAAACCAGGAAAGTCCAACTCCTCATCCAGTGTTTCTCTGAATTTTTGAGATGAGGTATTATTATTATTATTATTTCTATTATTATTCGGACTATCCTCATCTTGGTTGTTTTTCATACAACGTCTCGGCCGTTGTACTCTATGGCCTTCATCAGGTATCATCTGGTAGGTTCGGTTCATTACTTCCCCCACACCTACCAGATGATACCTGATGAAGGCTGTAGAGTACAACGGCCGAAACATTGTATGAAAGACAACCAAGATGAGGATAGTCCGAATAATGATAGAAATAAATCCTCATCCAGTGTTGTGACAAGCTCGCAAAGAACAGAATTTATTTCCAACATGTATGGCAAATGGCACTCTGGTGAGGAGTGGATTATGATAAATTGATCAAGTGGAATTCAGTTGTATAAAAAACACATGAATGAAATAATGTGACTATCATCTCCACACGACAACAGGAAGATTTTCTTTTTCAAATCTTAAAAGCCTGTTATAGAACAGTGGTTAGAAAGTCTGTCTCATAGATCAGAGAATAATTTTCCACTGTATCAGCTGAATCTAAACTAAGTTAATATTTACACAGCCTAATACCTATGAAGAGAGAAAATTCAGTCATGACCCTCCATAGTCATGTATTTCCTACCCCCGTCTGAGGTCAGATTTTGAGTCCTGGCGATAATCAGGAGTTTCAAATAGTGATATTGTTGGCAGGTAGGTTCTCCCAACCATACTAAGCTGTGCTTACTAATGATCAAGGAGACTTAATTATAGTCTATAGAACCTGTTTTATTTAGTTGGTTATACTGCAATAGTGATAAGTGATAGTAACAAAAGAATCTTAGGACGTCAATCTTTTGGAGGTCAATTGTATTTATGTTCCTGATGCAAAATAAGATCAGGAATGTTTCTCCCTCAACAAGTATTCCATGAATGGGACTGTGCATTCCACAAAAAAAACTCCTCTAGTTAATGCAGCTTAGACGTTGTCATGAAATAAACTATCATTCAGTTCTTTGAAACATTGTGGGTTAAATTTCATCCCAACTTTAAAGTGTTAGTATGTGTGTGGTGAGTGATTTTTAATACCACCTGTTCAAGTTCATACATCTAAAGCTTTGTGTTCTGTACCACCATTTTGTTTAGTACTCAGGCAGATTTACAGATGGCAGAGTCGTTCCAATTGGACGAAAAAGAAATGTGTTACAAAGGGTTAATAACCCATTGATAGCTTAGTAATGATTAGGAAACCGTAAAAAGATCCTTACGTCGAATGGCCTGCATTATCCGTTGATTGAGAGGTTTTGCAGTGGAATGTTTGGCTCGCCCTTTTCCCCGACAGGATGTAGCCGTAGATCTAGCTAGAACTTCATCGGAAAAGAAGTGCTGAAGAAGGGCAATGACTAAAACAGCTGGATCATTGGCACTTGTAGCATTAAACTGTATCCGTGTAAGTTCAGACTCTGGGATCTTTACTCCTAAACCAGGAACCAGTTCTACTTCCTATGAAAGAAAGAAAGGATAAAAAGAAAAAAAAAAGTCAGGTAAATTTGATAATGCAAAGGTGACAACAAAGAGACAAAAGCATTGCATGTTTCATCTTAAAATAATACATTATTTAAGATGTTCGAAATGACCGGATTAAAGCAACAAAATATTCATTCTATTCTTTATTATGTTCTCAGCACTTAATTATCAAATGAACTTATGAAATCCCGGTTTACTTGGACTATTTATAGGAAGGGTAGAGTAATTACCATGTAATACATAGGCTGATATCTATTTTATATTCATACAAACATCTTTTTGCAATATCAACCAAGCTAAGAGTTTCGAAATGTTTTCTCATGCACAAGCATTCACACAACAGGTGGTAGCACCCCAAAGACTCACAAATGACCAAGGTTCAGAGAAACAGTCAGGGAACAAACAGGAGGGAGTCATACCTTTTTGATGGGGTGAGGAATTAAAATGTTTGTGAGGATATGGCTGAGTTTCTGATGTTTTTAAGATGGCTTTTTTTCTTCCTATTTTTGCATTTTCAACACAAGATCAATCTTTGATCAGGGTTTGATGCTAAGGATCAAATAATCCAATCAACTGAGTATCAGCCTTTGTGTGTTTCTCTGTGTGTGCACACATGTTAAAGCACTACTGAGATATATGATCATAAATAGGAGGGGGTCAAGAAGCATGCTGTAACCCATTGTGGATGTAGCTGTTTATACAGATCAGTAGATATGTGCATATATGTGTGTGTGTGTGTGTATATATATATATATATATATATATTATATATATATGTAGGTATTCGATATCTTGGATATTTAGAAAAGTTTTGTTTATAGTTTTATTATTCAGCTCACAGAAATTATTTTTTCTGTCAAGTTTTCATCCAAAGCTGCTCACATTCACTTTGCCATGATGCCCTTGGGAAAGCCATATACCTACTCCCCCTCCCCGTTGTGAGTAAATAGCATGACAGCTGAAGCCATTCATCCCTGTAAGGCTATCCATCTAAAAGGAGGTTTCTTTGACAGAAAAAAACAACCTACAGCTTGAAAGTTTTCCATAAATACGGAAAGTTAAACATTTGGCCAGCACCCCAATCCAATCAAAAGTTTACAATAGCTACAGAAACAATGAATAAAATCCTAATGAACGAATCAAAAATGGAGGAAAATATAGCCCAATATGATTTGTTACAGAGAAAGACCGTTATGATTTTTTTTTTGATACACAAATATTATTCACATGCTCATCAATGTATGTTATTCATACACCAATAATCACACACAAGTGTGACATTTGATAATAGTCAGTAAAGCTTTGGGCAGGGATAAGTTTAATCACAGTCTATAGTTTAAATGTCAGTACATGGGGGTCAGTTATTTTTTCTGTTTATTGATAATTCTGAGATAAATTTTATTCAAGAAGAACAAAATGTGATTTATTCTGGTAATATCTGAGTTTATAATCAACTTCATAAAAATATAATTAAATATAACGAGAAAGTGAGTGTGTGGGTGTACGTGTGTAAGAGATAGAATGCTGACAATATTTTCCTGAAGCTGAGACTCTGTAGCTATTCTGACTATAACTACCAGTAACATTTTGCTGATAAGAATTCTCTCATCATTCACAAAATGTCTGAATGGGAATTTGTCCCAGAATAGTGAACAGCTCAGTTAATAGAAATAAAGATATGTTTAGAGATTTAAAAAGTTAGAAAAATATATTGATAAGAGCAAAAAGCACGAGTTGATTTAGTATCATCAAAACAACAATATAAATTACTGATCTGTTTTTATATCAAAGTGCAATGCCTGACCTTGTCAGTCAAATCACAACAAACATTTAAATCAGTTTAAACTGATTATAAAACCAAATGATATAGCTTCAAAGATTTGACAGACCTTTTAAAAACTGTCAGAGTTTTTTTAAACTAGTGGATAAACAGACAAATGAATAGGAATACTACTTCAATTATTCATAAAGACTAACTTAAAACCAACAAAATAGAGAAAAAAATCCAAAAAAACACGTAAGGTATCCAAGCCATGATTCAATTGCACAACCTTCCAATTAGAAGTCAGTCATTTAAATAACTCAGCAACAATCCAAAACTCAAGATCAAAATTGAAAATCAAGTGTAAGTTCTACTGGATCAATGTTATTGGCAACTACAGATAGAAATACTGTTACTCTACTACTATAACTACTTTTCTATTTAGGCTTCTGTAATTTTGGAAGGTGGTTTTAACACAAAACAAAAAAAAAGCTTTTTTTTGTTTCCATCCTCAGACAATATAGTTTAAAACCTGCCCCAGTTAAACATCTAAAGCATAGAACTATTTTCTTGGGTTAAAACACAATTTTCTTGGGTTAAAACACAATTTTCTGGGAGAAAAAATTGCTTTAACCATTTAAGGTAATTTTCCATTACTATAAGATATATGGATATCAACAAGAGCAGGAGACTTGGTAGCTATATGCATGTTAGATTTTGTGTGTGAGTATATACATACATATGTGTATGTGTGTGTGTGTATATATATATATATATATATGTATATATATATATATATATATATATATATATATATGCAATGCTCTCCCATAGGAATAGAGCACTCTAGTGGATGAAGCATTTCTGCGTAAACAAATATATCGCTTAAATTCAACCTTACTGACTGTCCAGTTCTGAAGTCCAGAGGTAGGATATCTGAAGTTAAGGTTTCAATCCTGCCTCACGGTACTGGATGGGATAATTGAAAGTATATAGCCACACTGAAGAGATGTAATACATTGAAACAGCTGTCTGTGGATGACACAATAATATATATATATATATATATATATGTACATGAATTGCTACCCAAAAATTTGAGAAATTTGGACAGACTGATCAATTATCCAATATAACCCTTGCTTTTCACATGATATTTCACATTTCTTTTGAAAGGAATTCACCAGGAAATAAGGACCCTCATTTTCTATAAATCTTTCTTACTTCAAGGTAGCCATTTTGCACCTTGAGTTTCCTGAACTTTTGAATAAGCCTTCATATATATATATATATATATATATGTGAGTATGTGTGTATAGATGAAATGACAATTAGAAAGTGAAGAGAAAATCCCAAGAAATAGGAGTTACAGCTCATCTTTTTTACCATTATTCCATGGGCATAGTTCAATGCATTTTGACAGTGGACAGCCATCTATTTCAGGGAAAAATTTATGGCGGTCCAAAGAGAAAAATATACTGTTTACATTTCAATGCTTCAGCTTTAAGGAGAACATAACCTCAGAAAACGAACAAAAAACATGACAATTTACCACAATTTAAATGACACCAACATGGGTGAATCATTAAGTCCATAGCCTGATGGCGATCAGCTGAATTTTGATCAGAAATTTTCACAGTATAATGTTTTATCTATGTAATCAATGGAGAAGTGCTGGGTTAAGCACATTGACGTAGAAAGAGATTATTATTGAACAATAAATATTTGCTGAGTAAAATAAATGTTTCAACTCATTATTACGCAACAAACTTACCAGCAAACCTATGTATGGTTTGACAAGGAACATTTAAAAAAACTCATGATTTTTTTCTCAAAAAGGCTTTGATAACCGCTTGCAGGGTACAAATAGCCTATCATCTCATTCTTTAGAATAAAACTAAAGAAAATTCAGAGAAGAAATATTCAAGCAATTAAGGATTTTACATCAAGTTGTAAGCCTGTTTCAAACCATACGTTTGACGGTTTGATGCACAAGGTGATTTTCAAGGAAAACATTTTTGATAAAGAGTGTATATAGTGGAGAATACAGTAACATCAAAAAGAAAAAAATAATTAGCTAGATCTGTGGAAATTCTAGGGCGGCTGATAACTCAGACATCAACATTAATATCGCATATATATTTCTGAAATTGCAATGTATAATTTTTTTTCCAAGTCATTTATAACCTATGGAATAAATCTATATCAACTATAATAATATGCAAAAGTGAATGAAAATAATATATCTCTCATCATTATGATTGATCACTTTTGCTGTCAATATTCTTGTAGTCTATAACTACTATAACTTAATTTAAAATTTTTTAGACTTGTCAGGCGGAAGTAATGAATAAAAGACAGTCATAGGAAAGGTTGAACCCTTTTTGCTCCTATTTTTGAAGTTTTGTTATTTCAACTTGAAAAGACATTTATAGAGTCTATGATTTCAGTTTTACTCTTATTTTAAATAATAATTTTTAAGAATCATGACCCTAGCCCGAGTATTAAAGAGAGAAAGAAAAGAATAGGAAAAACAATATCTAAAATGAAAGAAAATGAAAAGATAAACAATATCTGAGAAGATTTTTTCAAAATGTCAAGTAGCAAAAAGGATAACATGATAGAAAGAGAGAAAGAACTGAAATGTAAGGAAAGAACAAAAATAGATAACAAAATGAATAAAAGAAGAAAAAGAATACAATTTCAGAAAAAAATCTTCTTACATTCTCTTCAAAAAAATGGAAAAAAAAAAAAAAAGCAAATGGTAGCACTGTGCCTTTTGAAATTTGCTGCAATTTTTTGAAAAACTTCAATCATATTCTTTTGACGCTAGACTTTAATAATCCATATCTCTCAGCTATGCACATGGTACTAGTTGCCATAAACAAACAGAATACATTTTGTGAAAGTGAAAGTGAATACAAGTTAAAATTTTGACTATAGACAGACATTTCTAAAGTCTTCAAGTAGTTATTTTAAATTCCACTTTCTTCCTCCACCCCTTCATTTCTTCAATTCTTCCTCTTGTTGTGAACTATTTACATTTTACTTATCCTTTTCAAATTCAAAGTCTGTCATCCTCTCTCTGCATTTCTAGTTTCTCTTTATTCAAAAATTATGTTCTCTCTTTCCTATCATATTTTTTACTCTTGGTTTTTTCTATTCTTGAAAATAAATTCTATTTATTGTTATATATATATATATATATATATATATATATATATATATATATAAATACCATTTTATGGATATTTTATTGTTTATGACATTTATTTTTTTGTCATTTCTTTTTCTTTATAATAGTCACCCAATTTCCAAATAACTTTTTTTTGTATTTACTTGTTTTTCCCAAAAATCATAGAAAAAGTAAGCGAAGAAAATGTTACATCTGCCTTTCCTACCAACTAGCACTGAATTCTGAACTGGAGGAGGAAAGAGTTAAGAATAAGCTGAAAAGAAGAGGAGGAGAATAGGAGAGAGGGGGAAAGAGAGAATTGGAAGAGCATAGATGAGGAGAGAGATAGTAAAAAAGAGTTATGAGAAATGGAGAAAAAGTCACATGACAGTGAAGGAAGAAACATGGAGAGTAGAGGCATCAATGTATAAGGAAAAAAAGAAATTTGTGAATTGAAGAATGAAAAGAAAAGAAAGAAGAAAAAAGAGGAAGGAGAAAAAAAGGAGAGAGGGAAAGAGGAAAGGAGGAAAGGGAAATAGAGGGAAAGGAAGAAGGTAGAAGGAGAAATAGAGGGAAAGGAGAAAAATAGAGAAAGAAGAAAAAGAGGAGGAAGGTGAAAAAGAGGGAGAGGAGGAAGGAGATAAAGAGGGTAAGGAGAGAGGAGAAAAATGGGAGGAAGGAGATAAAGAGGGTAAGGAGAGAGGAGAAAAATGGGAGGAAGGAGATAAAGAGGGAAAGGGAAAACAGAACCAGACAAAAGTGATTTTTAAAAAAGAAGTAAATAATAATGGGAGGAAAGAGAAAGAAGTTGGAAGTATAGGAAAAAAAAGAGAATGCCATATGAGAAGTAGAAAGAGGTAGAAAAGAAAAAAGTGAATAGCATTTCAGAGAAGCAGGGGGAGAAGGAGACGATGAAAAAAGAAATAGTGACAATAACAACAACATTTTTAAAGAATTGCCTTTTCACTTAAAAAAAAAATAAAAATGAATATTAAAAAATCAGTTTAATATAAATAAAATGAAAAAAACTATAAAATAAAAAAGAAAAATAATAATGTGCCAGCTCTCAATTGAGACGGGGTAACATTTTCAATTGGCATCTTTGTAATCACTTTATGGTTTAAAGCTCTTTGTTCGACAAGGTTTCAGTTCCGGCTTTGTCGATCACTGAGGGGAATAGCATAAAGAAGAAGATTGTACTGCATTGTACTCAGCTTTTTGGCGGCTTTATCCTGAAAATCTGCAGGAATTTAGTAACCAAAAGGCGACGCTTTTGAAGACGGCTTGCGGCTAAATTCATTCCAGTCAGAATGGATAAATGTTGAAGGTTTCAAATACAGATACACTCTAAAGACGGACTTGTAGCTTGCAGGCACTTATAAAGCTAAGGGGTGGCAGTACAGGCTGAAGAGGGAAAAATAAACGAGATACAAGAAGAAAAAAAATGAAGCAGACAGTCGAGATTCGTTCTTTTAGTTTTCTGGTGAAGTAAAAAAAAAAAGGTTAAAAGAAAGAATTAAATCAAAGAATAAATGGGAAGGAGGAGGGAAAATGGAAGACGAGAAAAAAAGTTAAAAAAAGAAAAATGGTGGGAAAGTTTTTTTTTTCATTCGTTTTCAATAAATAAAATCAATATTTTGTGAAATTCTTTCAGTGTTATTCCTTTAGATTTTTTCTTGCTTTTTCTCTTCATTTAACCTTATTATGATAATTTTTTTTTAAATACAGACATGCATGACTGTGTATATGTTTACAAATTGAGTGTATACATACTTAGCCAGACATAAAGTGTGCGCATCTGTGTGTGTATATATGTATATATATATATATATATATATATATATATATATCTCGAGACAAATGCATACAATAACACTTGTATGCATATACAAGATCAAATATAGTCTCTATATCATGCAGCAAAGTTGGGTATTGTTCATATATATGCACACACATCACAATCACTTACATATACACACAGATATACATAGACTACTTAATGATATACTATGTGATAAAGGATGATTGAATGCATATAGTTTCACAAATGCTTTGTGTGCATGTGTAAAAGGATGCCAATTCGTGAACCAGGACAAAACAAGTGAATAGATGAAGTCCTGTGGAATATAAACTCCAACAAGATAGGACTAGTTATTTATTGGTACTTATATTTGACTTTCAGTCTTAGATATGGAAGATTTAGAGCATTAAAAGAAACTGACTGGTTCTACACCTTCTGTGAAAGTGCATGTCAGATATGTTCAACTCTCTAGAGCATTTTCGCATGCTTGTAAGTCAAAATTTAAAAAGATTGGTATGGTTCAAGCCATACCTTGGGTCAATGACCTAAACTTGCATTTAGATATACATATTCTTTCTAAATCTTATATACACAATGCTACACAAAGCTTCAAACACTAGTTAAAGAGGTTGGATAAACTGATTGTTTTCTGGAATAATCTTACACTGTTTTATATTTGACAGGGGTTGGTCATTCAAAAACCACGTTGAGCAGTTCCAACAGAATTTCAATCATTGAAAATTTGCATGACAACTGAATTTTAAACTTGTTGACAATTGATGCGATATAAAGGATTTAAAATTCAATTTATCAGTCATTGTTGTTAAAAACAGTGACAAGTCTACAATCATTCCGATTTAGATCTTGGTAGGATTTTTGAACTTCCAAAATTAGAAACTATCACAATGTGCAAATTCATCGGATTCAGAAAGTTGTGAAAAACCATTTTCATGATCCAGATACAAAACAAGAACAGATACTGCAGAACCAAGATGTCTGATCATGATGAGAGGAAAGTTATCAGAACATAGCGGCAAAACCCAAATCAGTCCATGGCACATGTGGAGGCAAAAACAGAAACCATCAGACGAATGATTGAGCGGTCAGGATTAAGGCACAGAAAAGATTGTAGCCCCCAGCTCTGAAAATGATCTGGAGACAGGAATTTGCAAGAATTCATTAGACATGGAATGAGGAGTTGCAGAGGGTCTTCTTCTCAGATGAGAGGTTCATCTAGATGGCCTATGATGTATAATGATATAATAGATGTGTACATATTCATTGATATTTGTCTGTATCTATATATTGGAAATTAGATGAACCTATAGATAGGTATGTATAGATAATTATATATTTAGAGGCATGCATCTAGGTAAATGCTTTTGTTCACTTAAAGTGTATGTAAAGATTCTGTGCCCGTGTGATAGAGAATGTATACAGTTATGTACAAGCATACGCATTCAAATCTTGAGTACATATGAATGAGCGGTGAGTTTGAAGAGGAAAGAAGAAAAACACCTCTTTTCTTGGACTGGTACTATTTCTGGTAAATGACTTAGCAAGAAGAAAGTGTGTCATATTATCTATACACTAGGAAATAATAGGATGCGAGAGACTGTCAAGTCAGGTTAATATCAGTCTCTGAAGATATCACTACAACAGAGTATTACACGTACACACACTCATACACACCTTTTCATGCCTTTTACTTTTTTCTCTTATTTCATTTTAATTTTTTTTTCCTTTCATTCTTCTATCTTTGCCAATATTTCTTTTTCATTATCCGGTTTACACAATTCATTCTTTTCTTCAGTCTTACTCTCCCACTCTTAATTTTCTCTATTTCTTCCTTTGCTCAGAACTTTTTTTTATTCTTCCATTCCTTTCTTCACCATGGTCTCCTTCCTTTTTCTCCCTTTCCTTCTTTCCCTTTAATTCTTTTTCTTTAATTATTTTCTCTTTCTTTCCTTCAATTTTATTCTTCCTTTCATTTTTACTTCCAGACACTTCCTTTTCCCGACCTCTTTCTCCCACAGGTCACTCCATATCTGTCTAAAACTGTTTTGTCTCCTCTTTTTCCAACAAGTTATAGATAAGATTTACCAACTTGAAAATATATGCAAATAAGCATGATGGCTCAAGCCTGAACACCTTTTGTGAACATCATTCCAAATCAATGATCACTTTGTCGAATTCACTTTCAGAATAGTTGAGAATTAAACGTAAAGTGCACAGAGGCTGACACTCACACATGTTATTTCTTACGTTTGGAATTGAACATTAATTCTGTTCATCTGTGTTTTCAGGTGATAGTTACATACATATTCACTCTGCCACAAGTTATAGGCAGGTTATTTACCCTCTTTTATTGCACATAAGACAGTAACTACCAAATTTCAGCAGGGGATATAAGGGAAAAAAATGCATTTCCTGAATTCCTCAGCCAGTTTTTCTCTGACTCCTCAAGCTCTGGCCAATGAGGTACTGAACAACAAAGGTTGCGTGCAACTTTTGAGTGGAGAAAGAAGAGTCTAATAGGCCCTCAAAGGTGATAATCACTGAGATGGGCTACAAACTTATTGATCCCAATTTGTCATTAATTCCAATAATACACTTAGAACTTTACTGAAAAATTATTTACACAATCATATTTTTACATAGATTGATATGTAGTTCATTGAAGTCAGATGGAAAAAAACAAAACTTTCACATTATTGGATGGATGTAAGAACCAAATGATATAATGTTGCTCAGGTATTTCAGTTCTGTATTAATGACCGAGTAGAAAATATTCGAGTCAATAGTTACCATAAAACAAAAATCTATGACTTACTAATGTTGAACAGAATACGATGGACAATTTATTAATGAAATAATGAAGAAGAGAAAAAAAAATCATACCTTTTAACCAAATAAAGTCAAATAGGGATATTCAATTCAGTTTTCACAAAGCATTAATGAGTTATTTTTAGGGAATAGAGATAATATTTCAAATTTTATTTTTTTGATATTGGCAGTTTATGTAACCTATGTTATCATACATAGAATTTATTAAATATATTTATAGCGCCAATTTCACAGCCTTGAATAATTTGATCTCCAAGTTCAATCGTTCCTGATAATTTTGGGAAAGCAGATACCAAAAAAATGTGGGAAGCATTAACACTATTGTCAGTGCCAGAATGAGATTTTGTAGGTCCTTGGACTTCAAGTAATGTAGGCCAACACTAATGAAAAAAAATTTTAATGTAAAAGAAAAATTTAATTTATTTTTACAAGGATAACAACAATAGTATTTTTGCTGTAGTAGTTTTACTAATATACTATTTATTGAAGCCTTTTTTAAACAAATAATTTAGAGAACTTTGATTCAGTATTCACAAAAGAAATAACTTCTCATTTAATCTTTGGAAGCCTTCCAGCTGGATGAGGCCCTTAAAGTCCATGTCTTAATCCAGCACTGAATATTGTCAGATTATAGAAGTCTGTTACTTTCGTCCTCTATATTTATTAGTGGCAACATACTAGTAGTGGTAGACTCTACTTGGTTGTTGCCATTATGTCTGATTCCTTCCCAGGAAATTGTCACCAGGTTTCAAAGCATTCTGCATACTTGTAAGTGATTTAGCAAAATACAATTTTCCAACATAACATCAAGCTCATATCTTCAATGATGTATACACCTTTCTAAGCAATGCCAATGAATGTCACTTACACTGTCTTGTGTATGCATTTATAATAACACCTTGACGATTCTTTTCCTTTTTACCATGTGAATAGACAGGTTGATTATATGAAGATCATCAGTGAAAATAATGAGACTATAGCATTTATTCTGGCTGTCAAGGTTTACAAATCAAAACAATAATAATACTTCCAATATGATGTAAAGAAACAATTAAATACAAAGAAAAAACTCTAAATTATGCATGGCATATAAAAAAAAGGCAAGAATAACACCATAATTATTTGCTTGCCAATCACCTTGAAATCTATGCTATTGAAATCATAAGGTTAAGACTCTACCAAGAACAGACAAAAGCAGATGATCCAGCTTGCAAAAACACTGTCATTTGTCGCTCCTTCTTTTTCTTGTTCAGTTTTCACATAGGATGTTTATAGCATTTCTGTGTATAACTTGGCAATTTTGCTTGAGACTTTCAACAAATACACAAAACAAGACGATATTAAAGAATGAATATGACTCCATAATACATTCTTAAAGATTATAATCATTGGTCCTTGGGCAATGGCAAGAGAATTATCAGTTATGTTCATGTACAAACAAGTAACAACAATGAGTTCTTGATCTCATGTTGATGCAAATAAGCATTGAAATATTAACAAAACCAATCATTTAGATGGGTTTTTTGATCAAAAGCTGATTATATAAAAGTAACTTTCAACCCTTCATTCATGATCCTCAAACAGCAAGCATTTCCGAGTACGAGTTGAATTGAGGAAACCTGGGATCACAAGAGGAAGAATGTAATTTTAAATTCTGAAAACCAGTGTTTTAGATTTTTGCCTGAAGTGGATTTTGAATGATACAATAAGTAAGAATGCATTTATGCACTTACTTGAGTAAGAATAATGGAGTGAATTTTTTTTGTCGTAGAAAAGTATTTCAATATCTTTTAGAAGATTTAAATATACATTTTATGCTGAAATTGTAGCCATTATGATAGTAAAAGGCATTTAATCAATCTAGTTTCTCTAGCTCAAGGTCATAATCATAGAGGAGTATGAAGATCAAGGTCATTATTATTGAGGAGTATGAAGATCAAGGTCATTATCATAGAGGAGTATGAAGATCATAGTCATAATTTTAGAGAAATACAAAGATCAAACTCATTATCAAAAGTTTACATTCAGTTCCCTAACTTTTCCCACCAAACACAAAAATAAAGAAAATAAGACATAAATTTGGTACCTACTGAAGCATGGTAATTAGAAAGTTAGTCTCTTAGATCAATTCATTATTATCAGTCAAGTCCAGTCCAGTGTTTTTGATCCCAAGGAGTGCCCTACTTATCTGACGTTGTGCTAGTCAAAGTAAATAGCTACTTTATAATTCAATCCAAAGCTATGCACAGTAAACAGCCACTTTCTGTTCCTATCCTAACCTAACCTAAGATAAGTAAATAGCCACTTTCTAGACCATTCAAAGCTAAACCTAGTAAAATGACACTTTCTTAGGCCCTGTGCTGTTCCAAGCTGAGATAAAAAAATATCATTTCGATAAAATTTATTCACATTTGTTAAGTATACTTACAAGTAAAAAAATACTAATAAGATAGGAAAAGTATTGCAGAACTAAACTAGAATTTAATATGAGCATGATAACCCTCTAAATTTTCTGAACTGCTCTTGAGATTAGGCATCAATACAGAAGCTCTTTTTTTACTTTTATAACAATGTTTCAGCTGGTCAATTCTCCAGCTTCCCTTAGGTGAATGTAGCATCATAAATATTACTGAAATTGTAGAGATCAAATTTTATTCTCTTTATCTAAGTTCAAAAATTCATTTCTTTTTATTAATAATTAGAGAAAAAAAAACAAACAAATGTAACAATACTCCATGATAAACAGGATACGTATTCAAAAAACTACCCATGCAGTGGTTGTGGTGTTTGAAATAAATTTTCAAAACTATTTACCAGACAACTGTGAAAGTGAGGCAAGAGGGAGGAAAATTTTTTTCCAGAAATCCAGATTGCTGTGTACCAGACACATTGCTGGCTCTCACTACAGCCCATCACCAAAATTTGGCATTTCTTTCAATACGTCAGAAGTTGTGATTGGTACAGTGCTTTTGCACTGATATTCAAATGGCACCAATGCCTCAGAGACATCAACTGATACTCAGAGGAGATACTGATTCAGAAGAAAGCTCTTGCTGTGGTTGTCTTGAACCATTCCATCAATTTATTTATGGAAGGCACTTCATTTTAGTAACAGATTACAAGTCCTGTTGGCATAATTTAGACCCAGCAAGGAGATAGCTGCTTTGGCTATTAGTTGACAAGCAAGATGTGCATTGATGCTGAGCTGAAATGACTAGTCGATAGATTACCAAAAGACCAGTGACCATGGCCATACCGATGCTCTCAGTCACCTCACGGGGAGTGACACTAGATCTGATGAGGCGGGGATTGCAGAAGTATACGGACCCAGCCAGAGCACTAATGGACAAGGCAAACCCAAATCCAGGACAGTCTATTGGAAATGAATTTGGGTCTCATAAACTTAGAACATACAACAGAAAAGAGTAAAACATACAAGTACTGTCGCAGAGCTTGATACCTTTTCAGGGACTTTGAGGCTGGCCGGTTGGTGTCATAGAATCTTTTAGTGTCCTTACCAACAGTATTTTTTAAATGGACTTACTATGATATTGATACAACAAATGGAAATCAAGCCCTCTAAGGGATTTATGCTGCTTGAAATTATGACCAATATATAATGGAATGCAGATACAATACTTTTCTCTTAATTCTGTTGATTACTACAAAGGATACAAAAGGAAAGATTTATGAGAAGACCAACTGATATTTAGTGGGGGGGGGAGCAAAATCAGTGAAGGTCCTACTTTAAATATATCAACATCCAAAACTAGAAAGCACATGGAGAATGCCTAGCTCTGCCAGCACCATTGTCACTAAAAACCAAATAATCAGGTTCAAGATCCCAGACTATGCAGCGACAAAAGCTTGTATTAGAGACCTATCGTCAATAATTTGAAAAACAAGTATATTCCAGTTTATCATATTTATTTACAAACCCCAATGAATCAAGATTAGAAGTATTTATTTTTAGTAATTCACACAATAGCCTTACATCAACAGTCTTAATAAATAGTTACAATATTCAAAGGATGATAAATGTTTCAATTTCTTTCAGAAAGTATTTTCATTTTTACTTTAGATAGGCTCAAAAGCATGACATTTACATTAAAAAAAAAACATTATTGCCAAAAGGAAAGAACTTGATGAGTGTTTTGGTTGTGTGGATTATGAATATAGCATTAGGTCACCAGAAATGTTCACGTGTTTTTTTGTTTCTTTTTACTAACATGGAAGTAATCAAGAAAAACACAAGAACTGAAAATTCAATGGTGCATCCCCTGTAAAGATTAAGTGCCATTATTACCAGATCCCGTGACCATGAGTGGAGGATTCTTATGAGTAAGAAGTATCTTATCAAGGGACACCTTTGTACCAAGTTCCAAGTAAATCTGATGTGAAATAGCTGAGTAACAATATGGAGACAGACCAACCAACTGTCTGATAGAGCCTCTTATAGAGTGGTAAGGACATCTCTAGAAATGATTCAGAAAGACAGTTTTCATTGAGTTAAGGATGATTTTCCAAACAAGATAGAGACATATAATTTCATCATGTGTTAAACATAGATGCAAACATTTGACATATTTGGAGAGGATCAGATACAGTACAAGTTTTCACTTCATCATTCTCAATGCTCACCAGCGATCCTTTGTAGAGGGGCATCTTCAAGTGACCTATTTCCAGTTCAAAACCTCCTGAACCACTTTCGGGTAGTAGAGTTAGTAACTTCACTAAATACTGTACATATTCTATAGGCTAATTCTGTTCTTGTTCCAAATTTAAATACAAATGATACATAAGATACAGAGTTAACTGTAAGGCCACCGTGTTAATTTCACTTAATAATATTATAAGTATACTCTTTTGAAACTTATCTTGTAGTAAATGATGTATATAGGCTTCACATTGCTGAAAATGCTTACTATTTTGACATAGAAACAAGGAATGGAAATTTTAATCTTATAGGTGCAAATGAGAGCATATTGAGGCTTGAGGCTACCTTTTAAAACTAGTTCTTTAAAATTCTGGTTGGATTTTCATGCTGGTATCAATCCATCCATAAATTTGATACCCAGGGCATACATCCCTCCTACTTGACCCTATCTTTACCACTTATACCAGACAATCTTAAAATAGTGTTAGGATATTAACTGAGTAAAGGAATAATACAATACAATGAGGGGGAAAAATAGGACATTGTGATTTCAAATCCTGAGGAAGCTGGCTGTATGTGACAGAACAAAAAAGGATGACACAAAAATGCACCCAAATAGTTTCTAAAAAAGCAAACAATGGTCTCGAAGAAATTTTAGAGAAATTTTGGTTATAGATTGGTCTTTTCATTTAGAACAGCAGTTCCCCTCTTATCTTTGTTACATGTGGCCAATTCAGAAATAAACAATTCAAGATTTACTTAATAATGGTCCAAAATGCAAGAGTAGTTATGCTGGCAATATGAATATGTCAAATAAAAGCCGTAAAGATCTTTCTTTAAATGAAAACGTGAAAGTTTTCTTTTGACTAGATAGGGAAAGAAAAAAAAATGTATGCTGAGGTTAATGAGACGTATAGTAAGAACAAATTTATCTAGAGCATAACTTTTACCACAGTATATTGTTATAATTGTTTTATTTCATTATTAGTTATAGTTGTTATCTCTTATTGAACCAATTTTATAGAAATGTGAACTCTATCATAGGTATGTATGTGTGAGAAAAAAACAGTATATAGAGAGTTTGGTATTATTTGTTGATCATTGATGTACAACAGGTACCCTGAGCCATAATTTTTTCATTCAATTTATCAACTTATTATGGTTTAGTATTTTTTCATTCGATTTATCAACTTTTTATAGTTTAGTATTTTTTCATTCAACTTATTAACATATTATAGTTTAGTATTTTTTCATTAACTTATTATAGTTTAGTATCAGATCATCAATGGTGGGAGATCCAATGAGTGTCAAACCTCTTAACAACAGCTAGCAAGATAAGCTTGCTGATCATTGATATATAATGTGTATCCTGATCCATTTTTTCCATATGATTTATCAATTTAGCATGGATTGGTATCAGACTATCAACAGTGGGAGATCCGATATGGATTGGACCTGGTAACAATGGTCAGTAAGATCAGATTATTGCTAAAATACATGAGTTCTGGTGCAAAAAAAATTCAATTTGATCAACCTGTTAGCAGCAGAGAAAATAAAATTATGGATATATTTGGATTTCTATGAGAGGCATTTTTAGAAAAATTAATACTGAATTCATTCAGCTTGATGAGTCTATAGTATCAAATGGTTTATGGGAGATATTTTTATTAGCAAAATTGTTACCCTTGAGCAGAAGAGTTCAGTGTTATGGACAGAAATACAAGAAAATCACTATTCATTATATATATATATTTATATTTCACACAAGCATGCACTTTTCATATATGTATGTACAAGCACATATATAAGTGAATTCCATGGTCTTTTCTTATCCACTTTTGTTAAATCTAATTGCTATTCTCAGTTAGCAAAGAATTGTGTACTTTTTCACTACATTGGTCTGAGAAAATAAAATTTTCCCTAATGGTATTCTTCCTGCTAACAATTTAAGCCATTCTTTCTGTCACTCTGAATCAACCCTTCCAGCAACAGCATTAACAATACACACACAGATATACACATGGAAAAAGAAAAAAAAAAAGAAACCCAAAATAAATAAAAAAATAACAAAAAACAAAAATAAAAAAAAAACACTCAGAGACAGAAAGGGGAACGATAATGAAAAAACAAAGGTAGAACTAGCAAGCAGGAAGGTAGAAAGAGACAGGAGGAAGCAAAGATGAGGTTGCCTACCAAAGTTCTATATTTCATCTATCAACCCAAACACCAAGCCCATCTACCCACCAAGTTAACCACCAAGGGCTAAAGTTGCACAGTACTCGCTCAAAGAACCCCGAGCCACCCACTTTATATCCAAGAGACGAAACCAGAGATTCGGATCAGGAAATTCTGCCTGCATCTGCCGTCGGCAGCTTAACATCCAATATTCCTGTGAACAATGACGAGAATGAGTGGTTTCATATATCAATAGATCTGGAGGTAACACCATATTGCAGAGTGTCAATGCTCCGTCAAGCTGTAACATTCCACATCATGAGGCAAATCCCAAGCATTAATTCTATAGCTTCCTGAAAATTCTCAGTAAAATATAAGTGGCACTGTTTTTCAGGATATACTGGCAGAAAAAGTCTTTAAGTGTTCATTATAAGTTATCATAGATTACCCTGAAAAGAGCAATTAATCCTGCTGTAATAATAGATCCAATTCCCCTTAACGGAGCAAACAACACTTTTGGCAATTATAGGCAGAATAACGGTTTCTGCTTCTCAGTCGCACACACACTGGCTATACATGAAAACTAATATGGCCAACTACGTAGTGCATTCTCTATCCACAAAGTAGCAACTACCATCCCAATAAGTTCAAGTCTCTTGATTTATTTATTTTAAAAAAGAAAAGAAGAATGGTGACCCTTCCACCACAATTTTTATTTTTCCTTTTATACAAAAAAAAAAATTTAATCAAATATCAGAGTCAATGAAAACAAGTTATTCTAAAATTAAGAAAGTTCATAAACCTTCCAGAAACAAGTGTCATGCCTATCAGAAATCACAAGTTTAGCATAAAATTCTAAATAAAACCAGTTAGAAGTATCTTCCAACAGGTCCATCTTGAATGAGTTAATTAAGTTAGTTTTCTAACAGGAAGCCAACTTAGGTAAACAATTCCATAAGTTGATTGGAGAAAGTGGTATTTTTAGAAATGGGAAACACTTGTTGGAGCTTTGCATTGGAATAAATGGACCAAAACACTTGTAAGACAAATCTTTTTCTCAGGCAACATTGTTTGAAATCAACTCATTATCATCATCATCAGTCTTTTAACATCCGTTGTTGGACATAGACCTTCCCCAGGATTCGCCACAATTCTCTATCATGGGCATCACGGAGCCAGTATTTTCCAATTTTGTCCAGTTCATCTCTCCATCTTGTATTCTGTCGGCCTTGGTTTTGCATGTGATCTCTGGGGATCCATGTTGTGAGTCATGATGTCCATTGGTTGTCAGTCATTCTTGCAACTTGGCCTGCCCGTTGCCATTTAAGTTTTGTATGATGTCTCTGACTCCTGTTTTCTTCCTTATATACTGTGCTGTCTAGTAATCTCTTCATGTGAGGTTGAGCATGATTCTCTCATGTGCACGTTGCATGCTTCTCAGTTTGCGAGTCTGTCTCTTGGTTAGGTTTCATGTTTCTGCTCCATAAGTGACTATCGGGAGGATGCATTGGTTGTATACGCTTCTTTTTAGGATTATTGGACAACTGCATATCAGTAAATATGAATTCTCTCAGTATATTTCTACAACTCAATCTATCTGAAACCTTTTTTTTCATTAAGAAAAAAAAAACCTCATCAATAATGATACCTTACACAACTTCTGTTTCAAAGTCAATAATTCTGCGCAAAATTCACTCTCGGGTTTGATACGAGTCACTTCAAGATACAGAATCATTTTCACTATATATATGTAAAAATCCTTTTTAAGTTACGTCTTTTGCATTTGCATAAAGTTTTGTTTACTCGCCTCCCCATGGTGGCAAGTTTGACATGAAGTCGAGTTTAGGATTGGGTCCTGGCTGACCAGAAAATGGCTCTTGTCCCTGCAATTAGTGTCACAGAGACATTAGAACAAGCTTAACTCAATCTCAGAAAAGGTCCTCAACAAGCTTTTCAAGGTTTTTTCATTGCTTACATAGAGCCACATCATGACTCCATTAACCCTCATGGGCAATGGTATGACAATGGTATGACATAACTATGACACAGTAAAGTTTATTCTTAAAAATCCCAGTTTCTCTGCAATTTATACAGTTCTTTAACTGCTTTGGTTTTCTCCTCGATGAAATAATACTATCATGATTTTGAGTTAATTTCATGTTATTGTCACTGGGCATCAACAGTCTAAAGATCAAATTTTTCATTTTAAATACACGCACACACACATTTCTGTTATTTTTTTTCTCCTCATTATTGACCATTTTAAAGGATTAAATGATCTGCCTACGGAGCTTGACTTCTGTTCAAGCATCCAGTTTATATTGGACCTATTACAAATTTGTTATTAATAACTGCTTTTCCGGCGATTCTGTATTTTATACAGACAAGGAATCCAGTCACCTTATTTTTAGCAGTATACAAAAATGGTCTTTCATTAAAGGAACAAATTCCAGTTTGGAAGACTTATTTTTTTTCTACCTGCAAGATTTTTTCTTCTTTTATCTGAAACTTTGCAGCTTTAAGTTCTGAAGTTTCTTCTATTAATTTGCTCATTGATGCAGCGGCATCCAATTCTATTCATTTTTTCAGTCTTTTCAGAATGTTTGACATTTCATCATTCGTTCCTTCTCCATACTCAGGAAATACAATTGCAGTCATCAAAATCCAATGCACATTCTATATCTATCATATCTTCATAATTCTTTTAGATGTTCTATTGGGCTGCTGGTAATGGAACTACTCCCAATATATCTGAACTTTTGTGATTCCTCTAGCCAGGTTTCTTATACTGGTAACAAATCCTGGTATCTGTGGAAGGGTAATCTCACCAGATATGCCCAAGACTTCTGCAGTTGTAACCCGCTCTATTCTTGAACTGAGTGACACAGTTAAAAGCAACATCACCAAATCGGTTGTACAAGTAGCTGCAATTTGTAAAAGAATGACTGTAACGGGTGATATAGCCAACCTTATTGCATTGATAGCAACGGATTTGTAGAGTGTAGCAATTGCAAGCCAAACTACCTACACAGTGGAACCTGTAACAATGATTTAAGTAGCTTGTTTGGCAAATCCTAGGCAGAATAACAGTTTCTGCTTCTCAATAGAACATCCATGGTACAGACACCAATTCAACCCTGTATCTAACACACACACACTGGCTGCATTCAACGTGTGCTCCCATTATATACACAAAACTAATATGGCCGACTACACAACACACAAAGGGGGAAACTACCATCCCAATAAGTTTAACAAGTCCAATAAATCACATCTATCACTGCGGTGTTTGTATTGGCTAACTACCCAAGTCTGACACCAATTTAAACAATAAAATTTAAGAGACACATTCCAATTAATTGCCCCTTTGAAAATTTAACATTTTCAGCAACTGCAGTAGTAACTGCATCTATGTTACTCGTGTTGCCTAATATAGTTCACTCGTATTTTTCAATTTGCTTAGGAAAATGTACAGAGCCTTCGAAAATTGATAAATCTCATTGTCCTCAAAATTTGAGCTTGATGGTCGAGCATGGAAGAAAAAAAATCAGATCTTAGGAGCAAATATCAGGAATAGATTGTACTATTTTTCTGTGCCTGCTTAAGGTTTCAGGTTGAAAAGACCGATGGACTAAATCCTGATACAGCCAGAAGTACAAAAGCACAATGTGCTGCGTAGTTTGATGCAGCCAATAAAGATATTACCTAAAGCTATAGAGATCCATAAACATTAGAAACCTATTGAAGTATGATGATTAGTGAAAATGACTGATTGTAAAGGATGATACAAAAAGGAAACCAAATAAGTTATGAAAATATAAATAATACCAATAAAATGTTTAAAATGACTTAAAATTTCAGATGATCTTGGAGAAACCTAGAGGTTATAGACTGATTATTTTATTTGTAGATTTTTGAAAATGTTGTTTGTATATCATCGTCATTACAAGTCGATACGTTCACTATTGGACAAAGGCCTTTCCCAACTCTTTCCATGATGTGTGATGCATCAATCTCTGCCATTGCAATCTCTCTATCTTGTGTTGGTCTTTTCCTACTGTGTTTACAGTCCCACTGGCACCAACCAGTTAGCCTTTTGCACCATCTGCAATCCTTTCTTCTTGCAATGGGCCTGCCCATCACCATTTTTGCTTCTTAGTCACTTGTACAATACCCCACACCCTATCCCTTCTCAGATCCATTGATCTTTCCCATTGCCCTATGTGCAGTTCTAAGCGGTTTCCTGGTTTTACATCAGTAATTCAGAGCTGGTATTATGCATTGATTGTATACTTCATGTTTTAATCATATTGACAATTGGCTTTTCTGTATTTCTCTTAGAATACTACATGCTTTCCAGTCAGACGTCATGTACCAGCTTATTTCATTTATGGTGTTTTACAAGCCTTATGGCTTAACCTACGTAAATGTATTCCTAAACTTCTAAGGCTTTTTTACCTTCTATTCTTATCTTCTTTTTTGGGACTTTATTATTGGACATTACTTTTATCATGTTCATCTTCAACCTTATCTTTTGGATTTCTCTATTTAGATTACTAAACAAATGTACAAGCTATTTATTATTTCATCAGTAGACTAAGTTTTATTTTCCTACCCCCAATTCTGGTTGGAGTGTTAACATAACCTAAATCTTCATGATATGATTTCTCTTTTTTTCTTATTTAATGGGTGATTCATTAAGCTATTTGTGAATTAATGTTTTTATTGGGTGACTTTGAACCACATACTAGAGCTAATTGCCTTTTACTTAAAGTTGATAATTTTGGTTTTTCCTTCTTGATCTATTTTTCTATATATTTAGAAAATGTTTCTACGTGTAACATTTTGCAGAGAGTCGGGCGGAAGAATACCTCCAAGGTAAGACCATGCTTTCCTTATTGAGTATGTTAATGTGTGTGATTTTTCTTATATAAAGATGTTTTCTTGATCCTATGCAGTTACTGTCATTAATGCATTATCAACACAGCACCTTAAAATGTGCAAATATTCTCCGATTATGTTAATTCCTACATTTGCCCAGTCTGTTTTCTGAAAAAAGATTTCAAGGTTTGCTGTAAAGGGTTTTGGTGATATTATATCCTCTTGTCTTACTCCTTTTCCAATCTTTATTTTGTTACTATCTTATTGAAGTCTGATTATGACAGAGACATTTTAGTGTGTATCCTTGATTCAGCATCATCATTCTTTCAGCAGACTCTCAAAAAAATTTTCCCCAAATGAATTAATGGTAATTGCTTCTTCACTTTACACCATTTTGACTTAAAAAAAGGCTTCTAAAGGGACGCAAGCTCTACTTTTGGATAGTTGAGGAAACATGTATATCCGCAAATTCTTTGCACAGGGATTAAGTGACGTCCATAGCAAGTGATAGAATTATAGATGAATTTGATTCAGTTGATATCCACTCACTTACCTTTAACAATAAGAGTATATATACATATCATATCATATCATATCATATATATATACATATATATATATATTAGCCAAAAGTGAGGCCAAGAGAGGATATTTGCACAAATAACATCAGATTGCCTTAAGGAGTATGTCACATTGGGAAAGTAGAAACAACTAAACTTAATTTAGGTATTTAATTGACAAAATTATTTGGTGAAAAAAGTGAACGAAAGCATATCATGGAATAAGAATTTTATTTCGATACGCGAAATATGAATAGAAAAACTGTAAAGTCACAGGAAATTAAATGTACATTGACTACAATGTAATTAGTGATAGATATTTTGTTTTGCTAACAGTAGCCATTCTCCTGGACATTGACTTAATGTTCTTTGCACATGTGTTGGACGTAGTTTTCTTGCCAAGCATTCTTACATTTTTCCAAAGCCCAAACTTCATTGGAAGCCCTTTGTGACTTATCTCCAATCTGGTTAAGAATTTTCAAAAAAGATTTTAAAATCAGATTATTGTCAGGGAACTGAGGAGGCCACTGGCGGACTTCAAGATACTTGCTATCTAGAAATGCTTTCAATGCTTGTGCGATGTTTTTGGGATCATTATTATGTTGAAAAATGTATGTTTAACCTCCAAATGGATCACCCACGGTCAGCAACATTGTGTTCTGCAAGATGTCAAAGTACTGATCAGTTTCCAAAGTACCACTGATAAGATTCTTCCAACATCAGCTGCAGACATGTATCCACTGCCTTGTTTATCGGCGTCATGCGGGCATTTTGAATCGAAACACTCGCCTGGTCTTTAAGAACATACCCGACACCATCTGATGCAACCATGTTGAATTTTGACCTATCAGATCACAAAACATAGCTTCACTCTTTCACAGTCTAATTCTTATGTTCCTTGGCAAAGGCAAAATGTTTTTGTCAATCAACAAAACCTCTTAACTCTCTTCTAGATGCCACCTTGCAATATAGGATCAAGTGAAAGGTTGCTTGCACATTTTACTCAGGACTTTGGGACTTGATTTGAAGTGGTCACACACTGAGATTTTTATTCTCTGATCTAAATGCTTGTTGGTCTTCCTTGGCCGGCCAGAACGTTTTTCATTCCGCACAGTTCCAGACTCCCTATACTTTGCAAGAATATTTCGGATGGTGCGATCATTCAAATCCAGCACACGAGCAATATCCACTGATGATAGACCAGAATCAGCCAATTTGACAATATCCTTCTTTGTTGCAATGGACAGCTCCTTCCTCTTGGGTATTTCCACCATAACCTACAAAATAATGTCTAACAGTATAGCCAACACCTGCAAATAGTGGATCACAAACTTGCAATAATAGACTTGGAAAAATGAGTGCCTGCTTCATACAACAACTTGGCCAAAATTATATCCACCTAACTCTGCATGTTCATTGCATCATGACAAATGCAACAGTTGAAACGCAAGACATACACATTAATTTTACACTCCAAGCACAACTACACAAAAGATCTTCAATGTTCTATATGATTCTTAATTTTTCTCGTCAGCTAATTGTTAAAATTGAGGATTTTAGTAGCATGTAGAGAATGGGGGATGGTCTACCCCAAAAAGCAAGGGAACACCATTCCTATAGTACTACATGTCAAATATATTTCTTAGTGATGTAGGGGATATTGTCTCACCTCTGTCATCAAATGGGCTTATAGTGTATAGTAAAATAGCATCCAGCCAACAGTAACAGCTAATTTGTAACCTGAATTATTGGACCTAACAGTTCAAAGGGGAATAGTTTGTATTTACTGTCTCTTGGACAAGTAGGTGAAAATGTTGTGGTCAACTAACCACCTGCCTTACATTGTGAAGAACACTATAACAAACACTTTCTTGTGGTTAATATGATGATAATGATCAAATGACATTTCCTAAACCTTATTATGTTTTAAGGTATCTGTGTACACTGTAAGTTACAATTCAACCCAGTCAATCCCAAATAAAAAAGCAACAATAATAAGATGGCAAATAACTTATGAAATAATAGTGGTTAAATCGTTTCATGTAAAATAAAAACAAATACTGTTACCACATAGTAAAACAAAGATGGTGCAGAGACCGTTAGAGGGAAGAGGGCAGAATGACTAAATTTGTGCCGCATTTAATCAACATTTTCTAGGTCAAACAAGGTCAATAAAATGTTCATGAAAGACGATCTCCAAGAGTGTGAAATGCAAACACAATAATATGAAATAAATCTAGAAATAAAGGAACGATAATATCAGACTTTGATAGTTTCAAAATATTCTCAATACTGGTCAAGTGTGGTCAGCATGAATATGAAAAGAAAATATTTTAGACCAGACCAAAAAAAAAAAAAAAAAAGAGAAAATGATAACCCAACTGCTATGGGAGCACTTCTCCATAAAATATAGGAAAATCAAGAGTGACACAAGAAATGTTTTTTCTTATAATATAATAACGCTAAAAGTAAAAGCATTTTTTTTCAGATTCAATGTAAAGAAATATACTCAATTATCATGAGAGGTTTCTGAGCCCTTTACACCAGTGGTGTCCAACCAAGAAGGTGGACTAATTTTTAAGGTCAATTTTGAATTAGAAATAATTCTGCTCAAGCTGCTGATAACATCAACAAAGCATTTGGAGTGAACACTACTGCAGAGTAAATAGGTCAACCACTTATGCATGATAGTTTCAGCACTTTCTGGAGACTTCAGAACTTCAACAGCAACCAAATCACGACATCTCCAGGCAATGGGAAAAGCAAAAAGTTGGAAAAATGGGCCCCACATGATCTGAATGAAATGCTTCATGACAGTAACAGACCCCACACATCTCAGCTAACTGTGTCTAAGCTTAGGGAATTGGGACATGACATCTTGCAGACTCCCCCATATTCAGACATTTTCTGTTGAGATGATGTCAAATATGATGAACGTTGTACAGGAGGAAGAAATAATAATTTTCAATAAATAGAACAAATCATTCGAAATAATCAATGACTCCACATCCAAATGATTGCAAAAATTGTATCCATCAATAATGAGGTGATTCTTGATGTGCATGGGTGTCCACAACATTCATCATCTTTGACATTATCTCTACCTCAATAGAATCTCCCTTAACACGTGTTCACAAGACATGCGTTCTTCCTAATAAACTTCAGTTAGCACATCAAAGATTCTACAGCCATTTTGCTCAATTTCACAAAAAATTTCCAATCGATACGTCGCTTTATTTTTTTAACTGAACAATTTGAGAAACCGTCAGAAAAACACGTCTGCTCCAGGTGACATGTAAATGAACTGTAGATGCAAGCAAATTGACACTTTCAGGATTGTTTATGATTGCCAATTGGTAAATGTATACCATGTGCTTCATGCTGTGGTACATCTTGGATAAGCCCAGTCTCTTTATTTAACTTATTCAGGCTAGGAACAAACATGGGTGGGCTTTAAATTTCGTTTCCATTTTGAATACATTACGAAGTCACATGACAATTATATTTATATGATTTTGCCATAAAAGAAATCCATATCTTATAACCTTCCTAGGGTTTCTTAGAAAATGAGAAAACTTAAATCCAACCTTCGCCACCCTTGTTTTGTAACCCTTAAATAAAAACCAGGCCCGAATGAGTGATCAACCACAATATCATATGTTCTTAGAATACTTATAACCATTGTCTGGTCATCTGCCATAGACTGATGGTTGACAAAAAAAATGTCTACTTTTCAATCATTTTTTGTTTTATGGGCAAAAGATTTCCAAACCAATTTTATTCCAAATGCTTGTCTGCCCTATCAACATAAATATACACTACAGCCATCAGAAACTAAAAGAAAGATTTACACTTAGCTATGCCTGCCTATAATATGTTGAAAATTAGTATACAAGACACCGAAGGGGTTTCATTGACTGAATAAAAGGAATTTTAAAAATTGGTTGTTTATTGCAGGCTACTTTTCATTGAAAAATGAATTTTGTAATCTTGTTAATTTTCAGCTTCAAGTCTTCCAAAAGTGTTTCACATTTGAATTTTATCTAATAATCGCATTGAAATTCTAGAATATTTTTCTAACAGAGAGCAATAAAAGCAATAATGATATAGAGGAGAAGAGGGATATCACATTAAATGGTAATAACTAAGCTGATCTTTGAGACCATTACTAAATTCTCAATGAGTGCCCAAAATGAGATCATTGCTTAATGAACACAGGAGCAATGGAAGTGCATATATGCATTGAGGATAATCCCAAAAACCCTTTCAAAGTGATTAACACAGATTCTGGGGAAAAGATTGAGACTGTTCAGACCATGGCTATGGCAGAAGTGCTGATGGCCTAACAGTTAGCAGCACGGAAATTCCCCAGGGAAAGGCATCAATCCATCTCTTTTCCACCTGCAATGGGTGAATACAAGGGTAGACAGAACTCTTCAACCTCGGTTGGAAACCAGTCTACGAGACATAAAACACTGAATTCAAACTAGGAAAGACCAACCCCTTGTCTAGTGTCATGCGATGTTTGCAATGGACAAAATAGAGAACATGCTAATGGGGCTCTGATGAAGCTTCGATTGGCCTAGCGAGCCATTATGGATTATGATAATTTGCTCAAGTAAAATGGAGGAAAAATTTGAAAAAAAAAAAAAAAAAAAAAAAAAAAGATTGACATAATGATAATGAGACTGCTGTCTCAACCTTCCCAGGATGAAAAGCATCAAAGTATCATGGCTTTGGAAACAGCTAGTTTAACAATGATAATATAGAAGAAAAAGGATGGGTTTTAATTCTTTCTTTCAATTTCTATTTGATGAGGAAGACAATGAACATGGAATCTGATTTAATGACTTCCTTGCATTGCATTTATGGCGATCATATGTCAGATCCTTTAAAATTTAGGAGACAGGTTGAGGATTTTATCTTTGAAAATTTTTTTTCAATCTTACCAAAACTTCCAAATAAGGCAATGGGACCTGATGAGATTCATCTACGAGTGCTTAAAGACCCTGAAGGGGTTTTATATTTTTCACTGAACTGTATTTTGAGGAAATCTTTAGACAAGAGTGAACTTCTGAAAATGTGGAATTGGCAAATGTCACACCCATGTTCAAAATGGGGTGACAAAGCTGTGACTTGGTAATCATAGATCAACGAGTTCAATCACACAATTGTGTGAAATCTGTGAAGAACTTGTAAAGAAAGGAATTGTTAAATTCAGAGAGAATGATAATGGCGAATTGTGCAATGGACAACATGGCTTTAGAGTTGGAAGATCCTGTCCGACGAATCTGCCTACTATACTTGAAGAATGAACAGAATAAAATTGTATGATGAGTTTGTTCCTTTTAATGCATTATACTAAGTTCCTCATTGAAGAGTGATTCACAAAATGCATAGATAGCCAGTGAACTATATTGTTGATTGAAAGGCTTCATGGGGGAAATCGGTATAAATGGTTCTTAATCCGACTTAGTGCCACATGGGTCAGTGCTTGGACCGGTACTATCTTTATTATATATTAATGATCTACTAGATATGATATCTATAAAATGTAAAATTTTTTGCAAATAATACCAAATTGTACCATCCAATCTCATCACTGTTTGACCAAGTAAGAGTATAGAAGGATCTAGATAAATTAATGTTTAGGTCAAGATAATGTTTATCAACTTTTAATGAAAATATATGTAAGGTGTTACAAGTACGAAATGGAAATCCATGTTATAATTACTGTATGAAGGTATAACTGTATATACTAGGTATTGTAAATGATGAAAAGTATCTTGGTAACATAAGTGAGAAACAATCATATTCCAAGTATATTGTTAGTATAAGGCAAACAGAGTACTAAAACAGATCAAACATATATTTTCATAGATAGAATACTCTTGCTCCTTAAACTATATAGGAGTTATGTCCATTTGTACCTTGAGTACGGTGTACAGGTGTGGTAACAGTACTAGGATAAAGTAGAAGCCAAGTTTTAGAGAAAGGTCTAATGATAAACAACTAAGTTATACCAGGATTAAAAAGCATGAGTTTTGAGAACAGGTTAAAAGAGTTGGGGTTAACATAAGAAAATAGGAGAGATTGGAGAGACTTAATACAAATGTTTAAGATTATGTGTGATCTAGAGGACCTTAATGAGCACAAGGGGTTGATAGGCCACACATAAAAAGTAAAAGTAAATAGAAGTAGATTAAATAAGAGAAAATTATTTTTTAGTGATAGAGCTGCGAGACTATGGAATAGATTATCAAAATATGTAGAGCTATCAACAGATGTAAATGATTTTCAAAAGAATTATGATGTTTATTACACCACCGAAAATGCTTAAGGCCCTTGTATAAATATGATTGTCATGATGTGTTCTTGTAAGTACAATTTGTATACTTTTTTTCCCACACAAAAATAACTGTTCTAGATGTTTACTCATCCCTGACTAATATGAAAATATGTCACTTACCTTTTGTTTATTGCTTTCCATGTTTTTTGGCACTGTAAGCACTTTTCTGGTGGTGCCCGATATCTGATTATCGAACAGAAACTTATTTCTAGGATGGGGTTCCTCTCTCAACATCTGCAAAATGGAACCATCCGAAAATGTCTGTGAGGGCTGACTCTGCTGATAGGTGGGGGCAGCAGAGGAGGAGGGCATTGTTACTTTTAAGTTCTGGTGGGATGACTTGGGGGGAGGATTTGTGACCACAACCATGGACTGAGGTGGTGATTGCTGCGTTGTAGATGTGGCCGAGGCCGGAATTCTGCTTCTGACTGTTGAGGATAGAGATGGTGTGTTAAGGGTGACATTTTGGGGTGGGTGGCTCTCAAAGGGAAAGCCTAAAGTGATGATATTTTTTGAGGGTTGGGATCGGATGGTCACTGAGTTTGGGCTGTTATTACTACAAGTGCTTGAAACACTCTTGCTGCTGCTGCTGCCACTGCTGTTTTTGTTCTGATTTGTGTAAAGTTGCTGCGAAGTCACAGGTTTTGGTGGCAATGCTGGTGATGACTGAGTGTCGCATTTAAAACTTGATTGTAATTCCGTTTCTTTTTCATCCTGGAAAATGAGAAAAATAGTATTGATGGATTTTGTGCAACACAATACTGTATTACTATAAATACTGAACTATAAAATGAATGGTTTACAAAAAGTATCTGGAGGACTACCCCTTACGGCAACTCATCAAAGCCCCATAATATAGAGTTTCAGTAGACAGACACTTAGAAATAATACCAGCATATTGGGTGCAGCGTCGGAAAAAAAAAAAAAAAAAAAAAATTTAAGAAAGAAAAGATTTTGCATAGATACACTATAATCTCTAATACCTTATAAACACCACAAATAGTGAGAGTACAAGCAAAACTCAAGGGTGAGAGAGAGAGAGCAAGGAGTTGATATCAAGGCTTGACAATCAGAAGTGGTTATGTCCAAACTGTTTAAGAATAGGCAAAATCACTTCTGGTTATTGTCAGGCCTCAATATTATAATTCACTTTCTCGCTGTGCTTTGGCATCTGAAACGGTTTTAAGTGAGGAACACTCATAGCAGACTTGAGGTTTCACAACAGACTCAAGCTTTGTTTGAATCACAATAATTCATCCACTATTCAACAAATTAATCAAATTTTTTTCATGAATGATTATTTTCACCCTAAGTAAGCTTTTCACATACCATGTTTACATTAGTTCATTTGCATACTTGTAAAACCTAAACACATCAATATCTACGAATACAAAGGTGGATCAATAAGTCCATAGCCTAGCACAATTCTAAAAAGCTAAATTTCTTTCTTGAATACATCAAATCCTCATTAATGATACGCATATACTACACGATAACATTTTTAAAAAAGTCTCCCGATTATTGGAGCTTATCATAAAATTTTTAAAAAATGAATAAGATCTTCAATTTGAGTACTAGAATAGTGAATGTATTAAAGAGAGATTGAGAGAAAACACTGAAAAATCCTTGGCTATCATCTTTAACAAAATCAGTGTTATTGAAGAATATATATATATATATATATACATATTACTCTGGGATGAATTATCAAGTATGACATGCAATCATTAACTAAATTTTGATATGAATTTTTTTTTCTGCATAATGTTCAAGTGATGTCATCCATGGAAAAGTGTTGGATTAAGTACATTAACAAGGAAGGATATAATGTTAAGAAATAAATATTAATTGTGTAAAACAAATGGTTATTTTTATAATTAGACTATGGACTAATTGACGAACCTACAGAGGCATATCTTTTGGATATAGATCTTTGATGGAATCTAAGTCATAGTTACACCGATTGTTTATATCACGGTTTGGTTGACTCAGTTGAGTAATCTTGAATTCTAAATCAGTCGCAGTATTGAATACGTTGGAGGAAGGGAGAGTTGCAAGATCAATAAAAAATGTTATCACACATAAATGAGTCAATAAGTCAATCAATGAGCAATCAAAAATCGATTTCTTTATTATCGTTCTCTCAACAAATAGTTTTGACTGTTGGCCTCACAGAACAAAGCTGTAATTGACTTGACTATGAAAACTGCCAAATATCTATACGCACAGTTGGCAGTGAGTAATTAGGCGTGAATGTAATAAATACACCTGGCTTTTATCTATAATCTTCAACAATCAAAGCTAGAATGGTTGTAAAGAGTGGTTCAATCGTAAAAGCACTGAAATAGGCAACTAGGAGTATGATTCAATACAAAGTTCTGTATAGAAGAGCCTCAGTTTCAGAAGGTTTTGGCATATTAAGACTACCTACACACCTATGGCATATGATGCACTATGAGCACTCTTACACTCTCCATAAAACACAAACCACAATTTTTAGTTAATTTACTATGCATGGATACATTTTTCTGGTATGTAAAACTAAAACATTCATCGTGTTCACTGTTATCTTGGATAAGCAGCATAGAGCACACCACTTAGTATTGCCCTTTGGCACTAATCTACGCCGAAAGGCAGATACTGAGTCTAGCACAATGCCATAGCTATTTATATTGCCTTAAATGAAATTATGTAATAGATGTATATGTACATCAGAAATAATATGCAACCTGGCATGTGTTCATTCTGTAGCAGTGATCATATTGAGAACATTGGAATTAAATTGCCTGAACAATTATTTAATTACAGACAACTTCATGCTGCTTTTTCCAAATCAGAATTATTAGAAAATGTAGAAACATCAAAGAGTTCATAGTGCCAGAGTCAAAGTTCTTCAAATGGCCTTCAGTTATAATTCCTCACAAGAAGGTAGATTCCATGATCATAAATGAAGAGTTACCAATCTCGCTTTTTCTTGTATTAACACAACCAACATGAGATCTCAAAACTTATGGCTGTGACTCAATATTTATTAAGCTTCTGACAGTACAGTACATGGCCAAATACAGGGTAGGTAATCCTGGCTTTAGCCAGGACTTGAACACCAACCTCCAGCACTGGTGGAGAAATATATAACTATTTCAACCATGAAAGATGCTGTGACTGTTGATCCCTGTTCTTCTCTTCAAGGAGATTAAAAAAAGTATCCAGCAACCTCAAAAGACCAGATGCAACACTCACTAGAGGGAGGAGAAATAATATATTGGCCATAATGTTGTCTTAAAAGCAACAAAGAAAACAATTTAAAGAAGAAGAGGAAGCAGGTCTTCCCATACAACGAGGCGTATTGGGCAATCATTTTGTCTCCATCTGAATGATACGTGGCAGTATCTACGTGGGAGATCTTTATTCATCGTTTCTGTACCAGCTGAAGGATTTTACGAGGCTGGTGTGTTGGCCCGACGTCCGACCAAAGGGTTCCAATTGCCCTGCTATTTAGCCATAGCTGGTAGGGGTGGGAGAGAAGAAGTTGATTCATGCTTTCCTGAAGTGTATTGTTGCAAAGTGTAGGTTTGCTGATTCTATTTCCTGTCCCGGTGACCGCTATGCCAGCCCGCACCTCCGTACGTATATCAAATAATGAAAATACTTAATCTACAGAAAACAAATCAGAATGTGTCAAAATACCATGATTTTATACTTCTTAACAATAAAAGTCTGGTACGCTACTGATAGACTTTTAAACGTGATCTTAAATTCAATGCATTATCATTCAAAGAATAGAGAAACTGAAATATGAAATGCTATTACACTCAAGATATACAACAGACTGCATCCAAAAAGAGGATCACTGCCCAAAACAATGGTTTATTGGATTTAGACTATTCATGTGTTCTGACATTTATAGGTATCCTATGAATCCGAACTTCGTCCAGTCTTGACCATTCAAACTTGAAATTTTGCACACACACTCTCAAGTGTGAAAAATGTTTTTTGTTTGTTTTTTTCTTAAATTTCACTCTAAAATAGGGTTTTAGTGGGTGTTCAAATTTCAAAGCAAGTATTTTTTCTAAATCGATCCCTTAGTTTATGCCCTCACTTGTTTTTTGAAAATTTGGACATTCTAGTGCCCAACAATTCCTTGGTTAGTATATCTCTGACTTTTTGAGATGTGGTATTATTATTATTTCTATTATTATTCGGACCATCCTCATCTTGGTTGTTTTTCATATGTTTCGGCCGTTGTTAAATAAAGGGTTCGGTTCGTTACTTCCCCACACCTACCAGATGATACCTGATGAAGGCCGTAGAGTACAACAGCCGAAATGTTGTATGAAAAACAACCAAGATAAGGATGGTCCGAACATTAATGGAAATAATTCCTTGGTTGTTGACAACTAAGATTACCCATAATCTCATGCCTCTATCATTTTTTTCCTTGTACCGAATTTTCGTTGCCAGTCCATGATTTTATTTAAATGTTACATAAACATTGATTAGATTCATATGAACATCTTTTTTTTTTACTCTCTCCATAAACTACCTTTCTTCTCATCCCTCTCTCTTCCTACACTTTTAATAATCTACATAGTTTCTTATACCCCTCTCTCTTCCTACTCCCTCATTGAACTAATAATCTTCTCTTTCACTCCTTATCTCTCCCTAACCCATCAGTAAACTACCTAAATTTCTTTTCCCCCCTGACTTTCTATCTAAATAAAGTAGGCAATATTTTAATTTATATAATCTCTATAATATTTCCATGAATCGGTGAATCAAATTAAAGTGAAAGCAGCAAAATACAGGATGTCATACACTGTAGAATTTGTTTGCGTTTGTCTCAGTGGCAATCCCAGAGTCATCAATGCAATTATACAACAAGGAGTAGACCCCATATATGTCAGAATTCAGCAACTTATCTACTAATTGGTAGTTGCTTTATCAGGTTACATTAAGACTCGGAGCCTTTTCAGCTCTAAAAAGGAGTGAGAAAAGGTGACACCAGTTCACCCAAACTCCTCATAGCCAGCTCCAAAAAGATCTTCAGAAATTTAGATCAGACACAGGGAAATCAGAATTGATGGTGAATACCTCAGTAACCCAAGATTTGTTGATGACATTGTCTACTTTGCCAAGAACCTTGATGAACTCCAGATGATGTTAAACAAACTGAATGAAGAAAGTGAGTCTATGCAGTAGTATATTTACATTGTAAATAGACCCCCCCCCAAAAAAAAATATTTTGAGCTCTGGAAATTGATTAACAAGTGAAAAAAAATTTTTTAAATGGTTTCATCAGCATATGAAGTCACACAGAAATATCTTTCTGAAGTGTGGTCAGAATAAATGTTCTATTATGATATTGCAACATTTTCATATGCAGGACAAAAATTGAATGTCTAGCTCAGCATGATAGTTATATAGTAAACAACTCCCCCTTTATAACTCTTAAAATGTTACAAATCACAGGATTTTTTGCACTCTCTAATTCTGCACATTTTAGGGGCACCTTCGATCATTTCCAAGGCATAAACTTGCGTTAACTTGGCAACATTCATGCTTGTTCTTTTGAAAAATTGGAATTTTTAGTGATCACCTGCCCAACAAAAGGCAAGAGAAGTATCTTATTCATTGATAATCTTTTTCCTATCTTTCAATTGATCATCCCAGCACTGCACACAGCCTAAAGCCCTGGTCATGTGACTGTTTTAATTGAGTGACCAACCTGATTTTTTTTAAATCATGAATTCATGTTTAAAACCATACTTGATATATTCATCAAAGTAAATTTACCAGATAGAAAGAAGCACACGGGATGCATTAGCAAAGAATCACTCTAGGATTACAAGCCTTCAGTAAAGCATGCTCAACCTTCAAGAACAAGAAAATCCTATTAATCCTAAAAAGAAGGGTATACAACCTATGTATCCTTTGGATAGTCACCTATGGAGCTGAAACATGGAACCTAACCAAGAAACTGACCCTGAGACATCATAGAATCCATTAGAAAATTCAAATAGCAATGGGCTGGTCATGTTGCAAGAATGGCAGACAACCAATGGATATCATGATACACAACGTGGATTCCCAGAGATCACAAATGAAACCAAGGCCAGCAGAATACAAGACAGAGAGACAAACTTGACAAGTTCAGAAAGTATTGGCTCTGCAACGCCCATGATAGAGAGGTCTAGCGAATCCTGGGGAAGGTCTATGTCCAAGGACTGATGATAAAAGATAGATGATGATGGTGAATTCATTATTTCCTTTGAAATGCTAGTTTTCTTTTTCATGAATCTTCCCATTCCTATTGTATGGCCAAGTGTGACACCTGCAATGGAGGCCTGGCTCTAAACAAACATTTCACAATTGTCTCTCCATATACAAAGAATTGCATTTGTTTCTCTCTTCATTCTATTGATTTTTCAAATTTGTTTTTTCCCCTCGGAAACTTGGAGCAGCTCCGACTCAGTGTTGATCTCAACATCTTTGTTCAGATTGATCTATTAGAGCAAATAGTTGTATATATGATTATAAGGTATTATATTTAAGATTTCAAAAGAATTAGCACATAAAAAGGAAGTAGTTTTTACTCTAGAACTCTAATGCTGGAATTCAAAGCTTCTCAAAGTAGGGGTCAGGACCCCTCTGAGGGTTGCCTAAAGATTATTTGGGTTTGGGATCAGTAAAAATATTTGCAAAATTATTTAAAGAATAGTAATGTAACTAGTGTTGGAGGGGGGTCTCTATATAGAAGTGTATACTTTCTGGTATTTATAGTAAAATGGCACAGTTCTTTTGAAATCTTAAATATAAAACCTTTTAACTATATTCAATACTGATTGCTTTAGCATATAAATCATTGCAAAGATATGGAGAACAACACTGAGCCATAGTTGTTTCAAGAAGAAAAAAACTAAGATAAAATTAAAAGAATGATTAAAACTTATCAAATTTTCTTATTCAGTATAAACTGGTTGTCCAATGCTGACAAACTGTGTGAAATTGCAGTTGAAGTGAAGAAGAAAAAAAACAACAATGAAAGAAACAAAATTTTCTGTATATAAAGACAAAACTGCAAAATGTTTTAGAGACAGGCATCCATTGCTAACAGCAGTACTTTGCCACTCTATCATGAAGAATACTTCTATTCTCCTTGGCATATTCTTTAGAGTTCTTGAACAGGTCTAAATATGTGAAATCATTGACCAGCAATCAGTCCATGCATGATAATCAACTCGAAAATCTAATCTTCTTTCCAGCTGTAGCTAAGGTGAGTGATGCAGATCAGGAATGAAATTGTTCTTGTTGAAATAGTTAAAAGAGGAATGAAAGCAGAAAAGCGTATGTACATATAAGCTAAATACATTGGTACAGATATAACAATGCTTAAAATTCAAGAGAAAGTAGAAAAAAAATTCAAAAGTAAGAAATGCAATTTTAATTTTATCAACCCATTAAGTACGCTGAGAAATTTCTTTAACGCTGGGGATAGTTATTAACACTGGTTTGATGGAAACAGTTTACATTAGCACTAACTTTCCTTTCTTCTCACCATCATGATTAACTGTCCAGATAATTTTCTATGATCCATTAAAAATTTTCCTTCATTTTAATTTTTAGTCTGATTTATCTAAGTTCTATAGCAAAATTTACATCACTTCTCTTGTTGAATTACAATGTAAGAGTTATATTGTCATTTCTCACATACTCAACTATTCCTATGAGGTTAGATGTGGTGGGCTAGGGGGAGAGGTGCTAATAGTATGGGGTCAGGTTGATTCAGTGCCAGCACCATTTTCAGGTGTATATGCTTGGAGACACAGAAGAAATGTCAGTATAATTACCATGAGAATTTTTCCTTTTAAATTTAAAGGATTTTTTTCCTTCTTTAAAATACGGTTCTATTGTACCGACAAGATTTAACACGTTCCTGAATAGAAGACATTTCTTAAAAAAAAAAAAAAAAAAAAAAAAAAAAATCCAAGTAAAAGATATGGAAAAATAAATAAAATGTACAAAGAAAATGACTGAGAAAAAAATGGGCAAAACATTCCCCACCTCCCATTTCATGCACATAAAAAATGCAGAAAATACATCTTGTTCAGCACCTTTTTTGCCGTACAATGATAACCATAATAATTCAAAACGGTGTATGTATGTCTATGTTAGAAAAAAAAAAAAAATATTCTCTTAAATTAAAAGCATATTTTTCTCTGAACTTCCAAATCTGTCATTTCTAATTGACTATCAATATAATTTTGTAGTCCATCCTTTCCACAATGGAAATCATGGTAAACTAAACGAGTCGAGATAGGTCCTAGTATTTTATTATATATGATTTTGTTTTTACGCCACTAAATATCTTTAGTATTTAATTCAGTAATGGAAATGCATTCTGGGAACTAGGTGTATGGTAATGTCTCCATTAGTGAACATTGAACATACAAAAAACCCCTGAAAATGTAATAGTAGTTATATAGTAAGCACTCAACTGCTCTCGAAGCAGCTAAAAAATTAACATGGAAATAGCATTCAAAAATTAATAATGATAATATTAATAATAATAATGGTTTACAATATTTCATTTAAGGAAAAGAAAAAAGAATTCTTAAGACTTTAGTCAAATATTCAACTGATTTGTCCAGAGGACATTCTCTTAGCTTAGTCCTTCAAACCTATAGAGCAGAAATAAATTTATATCTCTAATAAATGACATGAGTTGCAAAGGTGTTCAAATGATAGGACAGCCAATTTATCTAAAAGATTAGGGTGTTAGCAACCTGAATATGTCCCACTCATCTCCCCCTCTGCAGCAGTGGCTAGAGGCAACACACACACAACCAAATTTGGTTTAAAATGCTTTTGCCAGCTTATTTTGGGTGACTATTTTCTTGTGCAGAGCTAAACGAGTGCTTCAAAGATTACAGAGATCAGAATGGTAATGAAAGATAAGGAATCTGAATGGTGGTGTCACTTTTACGTCTTGTGATCATGAAACAAATGAAGCTAACGCTTGCGTACATATGGAGTAAGTGCACACATCGCTTCTAAACAGGGATTCTTCTAACTAAAAGTCTGCAGAATTAGAAGGATGCTTAGATTATCTTCATTACAAAACCAAAAATGTCACGTTTCTAAGAATAAGAAATTAAACAAGTCTCATCCAGCGTCATTTAATTTGTTCACGAGTTCTATTGTTAGAATCTAAATACTCCTAATCTGTTCATAGATAATGATCCCGAACTTTCCAGCATCAATTAGGCTGGTTCAAAGAATTTTATTTAATTTTGATAAAGAGAAATCCAAAAGGTACAACACGGTAAAAGAACTAGTATAGACTTACAGGATCTTGTATTGCACCAAGGGTAAATAGTAGATTTATTCAGTGAACAAAATTACGCGGGTGAAAAGATTCCAAATCAGAAAGGTTTTCCTCCATAGTCATATACTTGCAATATACAACATGGAATGCAGGTTATATACAAATAAAAAAAGGATATCTATAGATAATGAACAGAGCAAATTTTTGTTTGTTTCTTGGTTCTGGTGTCCGTAATCAAAGTAAGATGAAAATTTGAAACAATGGATTTTTCCACCTTTAAGATTTGACTTACTTTAATAAAATGACAAAATTTAATAAAATTGGTGATAATAATTTACACTATTAACAGCTCTGAAGTAGAGAACTGTCGTACAAAAGTTAGAAAAAGAATGTGAAGAAACTGCAAGAACTCCACAGACACATGGGTAGATATGTTTACCAAATGTATTATGGTCTCCAGTTGTATATATATATATATATATATATATATATATATATATATATATATATATATATATATATATATATATATAGATATGTATAAAAAGTTTCTTCTCTAAAGAAATCTCATAGAATTTCAAAAATATATATGAATTTTTCATGGGTAATAACTAGTGATTTATAAATAAGACTTTATCGAAATGTATGTTCTTAGTCATTAAACAGAGAATAAAGGAAAAGCAGACAATGGACAACCAGAAAAAAACATTCAAAATATTTGCAGAAATCCATAAAATGATTGATGGTTGTATGTCCAGGTTTATGTTAAAGATGGAAGCTTATCTCCTGTGACCCATAACAACCTTTTGCCTTTCTTTATACCTTTTTTGTTTATTAAAAAAAACATCAGATTTGAGGCATATATTATACTGCATATCTATAAATATGAAATAACAGAAATTTGAAGCAAAGAAGTTGCCCTGGGCAAGTATCAAACTTGTTTATTTGATGAGCACAGTATTCTCATGTATTGTCTTTTTTCATGAATAAGCCATGGAAGTATTGGATAATTTGTGTTTTTATGCTACGTTCTTCAGATAAGCCACTGTTTTACTTCACTCACTCAGGTTTGGCACTAGTTCAACTGCTATATAGTCTTATGCTGAACCTATATATCTTAAGAACGAGACGATTTCCACAATAAAGTATATCAACAGATTATACCATTCTTGAATTCTTAGAAAAAAAGTTACATCAGCTGGGGAAAAAAAAGAAGATTCCTCTTTCCATACAAATCGTACACCTGAAGAAAAAATGGATTGGCTGGGATGCAATAAAAACAGAAGAATGAGATCAATAGACCAAACAACTTATGGAATGATTATGACTAATATAAAAAGAAAAATTGAACAGAGCAGAGAATGGAATCAGCATGCAGAGTTCAAACTCCAGCTAAGACTTTCTATTCATTTTACTGATGCCCTTGGGAAAAGGATGAATCCACCTCTCCCACAATCTATGGATAGATAGCAGGGCAGACTAGCCCTTGGTTGGCAACCAGTCTAACAGATGGACAACTGGGAAAGTAAAACCCTTTGACCAGCTATTAAGAGAGGTAGACAGTGGACAGCATAGGGAATATGTTCTCAAAATGTATGGTCAACAGGACCCAGGAAGTGGATTATGATAAATTGCTGAAGTGAAATAAAGGACACTATAAACAGATGAATAAGATAACATGACAAATATCTCTAACCCCTAAAAACTCCATGAAGATCACACACGCACAAAGTGGGGGGGAGGTCAAAATTATCGGCAAAATCCACTTTCATTCTACTTTTTCAACAGTTTAAAACTGATCTTCAAAATCAGAACGGCACAATTCCAAATCAGTATCAATCAAGAAAAACTGATAAGTCCTCCCCACCTGTTTCAGTATACAAATGGCTGTGATTTTTTGTCTAATGGGTCAGTTTGTTTGGTACATATGCTACCATTTTCCCCACTCCCAACTGGACACCATTTTGTGATCTGAACTACTTAAGGAAATGACTCTTTCATACAAAAAGTAACAGTTGAAAATTACCCCCTCCCCTGGGCCTTAAAAGCTCTATAAATTGTAGTCCACCTGCTGCATTTCTATTGACATTATACAATGATAAATCTCATTAAATGTTGAAGGGGACCCTTCAGGGTGGGTCCAAGCCTTTCAGACCCCCCGAATCTTGAATCGTTTCACAATACTGCCACTACAGAACTGAAGTGGTTAAACAAATAAAAATTGAAAGCTGAAAAGAGAAGAAAGAAGAATAAAGTGTCTTACATTGGAAACATGTTTCTTGAGGATATTAAGAACTTGTTCAAGGACTTCAATGCAGCATGGACGAACTTTCAATCCATTCATTTCTGAGGGAACAAGAAAGAAAGAAATAACTCACCAATGGAAAGAATAGTCAAAAAAAAAAAAAACCACAAATAGTAAATAATAGTAATGACTGTATTCTAGGAATTATTTCACTGAGAATCTCCATTTTTGCTATTTCATCGACTAAGTTTTGACTGATGTACTGGTAGAACTTTTTTGCATTTATGTCACCTCCAATAGCCTTCAAGGAGGTTCAAACAGAAAGAAAAAAAAATTTACTTAATCAAGGGTCTGAAAACTTTAGTCCATGAATTGTGAAAATGTCAGCTTTAAAAGAGGAAAAAGTGAAAAAAATTAGGGATTTCATTGAAAGCTTGTGAGGAGAGGCAGAGGACAAATTCGCAGAAATCTGATGGATGAAACAAAGATGAGGACTGTTTATAACATGGAGTAATCAACATTCCAAATTTTGTTTTGACAATTGAAGCTCTTTATCACATCCTTGAGGAAGAAAAAGGTTTTCCCCCTTTTTTTGGATTGTATACTTGACGAGCATTGAAGAATGGATTATCTGACGTGTTGTGCTCACGACATCAAAAATGAAAAGAAGGGATTCAGTTGTCTGGACAAAATTTGGGAAACAGGGGGACACTAATTCAAATAATCCACGGGATTAATGATGAAACTTCAGATAAAAAAAAATCATACATATTAAAATGATAATAATTCAAAAAATTGTAGTAGCATCAAAACAGAAATATCTCTCAACAACACCATACGATTGCCTCTGTTTATGTGTGAAATGCATGAAGCAAGGAAATAGACAAAGTAAGTCGAGAATATTGATGATGAGATTACAGTTTCATTCTGTTTTAAAATGTGCTATACATTAGTAACTTAGAGGACCAGAAACCTATCAAATTTAATCTATTCAAACTAGATTAAATAACGGAAAATTTATATTTCATTCAGCACTGATTGTAATAGGTAGAAGAAAAAAACTCCTGAAAATAAGCATTATCCTTTAATTACAAAAAATAGCAGAAATTGGGATGAAAGAAAAACTAGAGAAGAAATTAATAATTGATGGTGCTTATCTAATAATGAATCAAAAATAATATTGCTAATGATACTATCGATATTCAAACATTGAAGATGGCAGCAAATCAGGTGTTCAAGGAAAATGAAGAATGAAACCTATAATCGTCAACTTGAGCTTGAGTTGCTTTCATTGCATAATCTGTTGCTTTAGTTTTAATGGCCGAACAGATTTGACAGAGGGAAGCATTATGATAATAAACATTTATCCAAATTCATCTCTCAGATACAAAAACATTTGGGAAAAGAAAACACTGAATTCATGTAGAAGCCAACAGAACAGCTTTTGTTCCATATGATAACGAAAAGTAGAGCTTCATATGAATTCAATGGAGCCAGTGTCAGTTTTTGGATCATAAATTATGATTTTCTTTTCTTATCAGTTTCTTTCAGTAGACGAAAATCGATTGTATGATAAGATTTCACTTTTTCATGACAGTAAACAGAGGAAAGCATATTTATAATAGATGATTGTAAATACAGTTGTACTCCTTTAATCAGGCAATTGTGGTGCTCGACCATTGCCAGACCACAGAAAATGCCTGGAAACAGAATTATTTTTTCATACCATTACATAATAAATTTCAGCAGTTCATAGGTTTTTAACGATTTTTCTAATTGTGTGGAAAGTAGAACGATATATTTTTGATATAATATAAACTGAAATCATTTGTTTTTATCAAAAAAAGAAAAGAAAAAAAAAATGATATACAAGATTCAGAAGAAAAATTTAATGAATACACATCAAATTCTATACTGAAATACATAGAAAGTTGTTGAATTTAGAGTTTTTCATTTCAACTTCAACCTGTTTTTTGGTTTAACAAATCACTAAATTACGGTTTAATCCATGGTTTGCAACCTTATCTGAGAACTCTAAGCAGATCAACTAACCAATGATGGTAGATTAATAACATATGGGGCTCACAGTGTGCCAGATTAAAGAGGCATAAGCTGAATTCAAAAACTGGATAATGATCTCACACTTTCCAACTTCATCCAACCGAGACAATAGTCCACGTCAGAAAAGTTTTCCTCAAAGAGCATCATTTGATGTACATGTGTGTAGATCACAAATCAGCATAATATGCTGTAGAAAAAAATAGGCTTCAGAGGTATCTCAAAAGACATTAATGGCAATGGGCAGGTCACGTAGCAAGACAAACACTAGACACTGGAACTCACAACATGAATTCCTCAAGATCATGGCCAGCAAAAAGTAAGATGGTGTGGTGATCTGGACAAATTCAGGATGTTTTTAGACCACGGTGCTCAAAAGTGAAATAACTGGCAGACTTTAGAGAAGGCCTGTGTCCAACAATGGACTTTAAATAACTGATGATGATGATGATGTGTGTGTGTATGAGGGAATAGTGTGAGAGAGAGAGAAAGGAAGTGTGAAAGGGAGAGTATGTATGTGAATGCATATATTTTTCTTTGCTAATTGTTTTTAATGTAAATCATTTACTTGACTTTCGATGTTCTGTTATATTTCACATCACTTTCTCTTATTTTCTTCCACAAAAAAATTTCATTTTTCCTTCTTGTACTTCCTTTTCTCTTCCCATTCTTTGATTTTTTTTATTCACCCCTTTTATATAGTGATGTTTCTCCTATCCTCATTTAAGAAAAAAAAACTCTTATTTCCTTGGCATTTTAATTGTAGCCATTGAAAAAAGAAAAAAACAAAAACAACTTTAAACAAACAGAAACAAAGAAAAAAAAAAAGAAAAAAGAAATCAAATCACAGAAATATGAATCCACACTCCACTTCTTGCTATTTTCATCGTTCCTACAATGTTTCAGCCAATCTATTCTAAAGCCCTCTTCAGGCATACTATCTATATGTAACAACAGGGAATCTTTTTTTTTCAATGGGGCCAAATAACGGTAGAAAACAGTATTTTGTCTCTGTAATCAGCAACACAGGTTACAAATGTTTTTTTTATTTGTTAGACAAGGATTTCAAGGATTATAAGTAAACTCAATCTAGTAGAGTCAGGCCTACTGACTGACTAAGATCTTTATTGCACCTACGTTAACTTTTTGAAGCATTGAGGGTTAAATTTAATCCCATTTTTGAAGTACTGGTATTTGTGTGGTTGGTCATTTTTAATACCACCTTTTTATTTTCAAATACCTAGGAGCATGAAGGTTTATATTCTGTCTAACCATTCTGATTAGTACCCATAGTGACCAACAGATGGTAAAGAAGAAGAAGACGATGTATGCCTCAAAGACTATGAAATTGCCATTCCCTCATCTTTACTCTTACTGAGATACTAAAGCTCAATGATTTAGAACAGAAAATCCCAATGGCATTAAAAAGAATGGTCTAAAACCAATGCATCCTCCTGATAGTCACCTACGGAACTGGAACAAAGAACCTAACTAAAAGATTGACTCTTGAACTGAGAACCATGCAACAAGCACAAGAAAGGTTCATGCTTAGCATGGCATGGAGAGATCACCAGACAACAAATTATATCAGAGAAAAAAAAGAGGATTCAGAGATATCATAAAATCCATTAGAAAACTTAATGGCAAGCCATGAAGCAAAAATGTCAGATAACCACCAAAATCACAACTCACATCGTAGATTCCCAGAGATCACATGCAAAATAACAAAAAATAAGATTTAGACACGTTCAGAAAATATCAGTTTCATGATGCCCTTGACCAAGAGGTCAGACGAATCTCGGGGGGGGGGGGGGTCAATGTCCAATGACAGACATTAAAAGGCTGATGATGAGTTATGATTTCACATCTCCTCTAACAACATTACTGTTATTGTATTTGTATTTTCATTGGCTTTTAGAACCTTGGCAAACCTAATAATCAAAACCTGAATTAGGACTTGAGAAGTTTCACTGAGATTTCTTTTATATTTGAACCAGTGATTACCCATGGTAAAAACAAAGCAGTCCTGGTGAAAAGCATAAAAAGATAGATAAATTTTTTCAGTTTTGAGGAAACGTTTTTTTTCTCGTCTAATGTCTTTTTATAGGTAAATTCATGTATGTAAACTATTGGAGGAATATACAACTCATTACACGTCATTCTATTTCATTTATGTTTTGTAATTCAACATTTCCTCTGGCCATTAGTTTCCTTAATCGTTTCAAGTATAATTTACATGCAAGTATGTTAATGAATAAGAACTGATGGTCATAATACTCTAAGGGTTGTGCAAAGAAACATGGAAATATCAACAAAATTAACAAATCGTTCCTTACATCCTAATCACATATTAATAACCTACAGGCATGTTTTTCAGAATTACTTTCATCCTTTGCATTTCAATAGAAAATGATTGTACAACAATGGGTAAACATGGAAAATAAATCACATAAAAAACTCAACAAGTTGGTAGCAAAAATGAAAATATAGATCATACCTTTCATTATTGGAATAAAAGACGTGGCAATCATTGGATATCTGGAAAATATATTAAATTAGAGTATATAAGAGATGAAAAACAATCAAACTGTGATCACAATGACAAAAACAGGGTTTTTTTTTCCAGAATAAGAGTAACACATCATATATCCTAGAATCTAAGATTGACATTCAATTGAAAGAAAAGAAAAAAGAAAAAAAAAAAACCAAGTGAGCAAACAAATATTACACTGCTTCTGATGTTAGTATTATGACAAGGGGACCATCAACCGAAGGTTGATATGGATCGTCATGGGGATAGGAGGAGTTGCAGTGAGTGGTCGTCTTCCAATACCTTTGTATACTAATCATCTCATAGTCCAGCATATACAGTATTTTAAAGCATTTTGAGGTTTTGTACATGAAATTTCATGAGAATAGATTGTTTCTGAACACTTGATACAATAGATAAAAATAAAACATACATTCACAAATAACGTTCTTCACAGATAAGAAACAGGAATAATACTGAAGTTACTTGACATCTAAAAAGAGTACCTGCCATACTGCTAGTTAATCTTGTAAGATAATGATAGTCTTTCAAATAACCATACTCATTCTTCTTGCTATTTTCTTTGTTCCTACAATGTTTCAGCCAATCAATTCTATAGCCTTCTTAAGGTTTACTATCCATATGTAACGAGGGGAAATCTTTTTTTTCAAGTGGTGCCAAGTAACGGTAGCGAACAGAATTTTGTTTCTGTCATCAGCAACACTTGTGATGTAGGTTGCAAATTTTTTTTTATATGTTAGACAAAGATTTCTATTCTGCATCCCTGTTGAGTAGAAAAAGCCATATTGAGTTGAATCCCATAGAAATCCATGGATCGTCTAAAATGTTGTGGGAACAGCAAAAATAAAACCAAGAGTCAGATTGTCCGAAAGATTCTTTCAATGTTGTTGACTCTTCTTGAAATTATAGACAATAATGCAAACGTGTTCTTCTGCAGGAGTTCCATGAATAAGTCCGTGATAAGTTGATCAAAATATATCTAGAATGATTACATAATGAAAATAACACTTATATACGCTATTAAAACAGTTTAAGCATATTTTCAAAGTAAACACTCAATATATAATTATCATGATGATCAGTACTGGGGTCAATCAATAGTAGATCCCTAACAATCCCTTTCCAACTATTTTTAATGCACCAAACACAGACCGAGTCACAAAAATTGCCCCAATAAATTTTGAGTCGAAAATTGCGAAATTTGATTTAAATCATGCTTGCCTAGAAACATTTAGTTTGTTTTTGCAGATAATGTCACAAACTAAATGAGGGAGTAGCCGTGAAGTTTGCGTCTAGCAATAAGAAAAGTGAAAACCTTGTACTTGTATACCTGGTTCAAATAGCAATTTGTGCTGAAATACAACCATGATTATTATTAGAGTGGATGAAAGTTTTGACATATTGGTATAAATAAATTGCACTAGTGATATCATAGGTTATTTAAACAGTTTACAATAACCATCAAAGAAACAATGTGACTGGACTATATATATATATATATACACATATTGTGAATTAACCCTCACACAGGCTATTCAAAAATTAAAATCTATCATACCATAATATATCTGTAAATTTTACATACTAATCTATCATACTGCAAGAACTATCTACTTAAAACTAAATAAGCAAGCATCAAACTATCAAATCAAACCTTTAGAACACTGACCCCTATGGATGCCTCCACTCAAAATGAGAAACTATTAAAACGGGAACCAAAAGTTCAATGGGGCATCCACTATAAAGTTTAAATGCCATCATTGCCATATCACATGACCCTGAGTGGAAGATTTTTTTTTTAGTAAGAAGCATCTTATCAAAGGACTGTTGGACAAGTTTTGAGTAAATCTGAGTCAAAACAGCAGAAAAACAATATAGGGAAAGACTTATCAACTGACAGACAGACAGGACCTCTTACAGAAAGTTGAAGACACCTCTAAAAGAATAATATTGATAATAATAAAAATAATTGGTAATCATAAGAAGCCTTTCTCAATGATGAAGCTATGCTTCTAATGAAATTATGCAATTACCTTAGTTAATAAGATCTGAACTGGCTGACCCAGTTTTACAATAAAAGACAAGACATGCGTTCCTTTGATGTAGGCATGCCATGGCTAGGAGATATTAACATGTTCATGAAATTAGGAAAGAAATTAACCATGTAAAAGACCCTGAAGACAGAAAAAAAAATTGCTAAATATAAGCACCATGACTATATCCATTGTTATTGGAATTAGTGGATGGATCTGCCGAAAAAAAAAAAATCTGAAATATTAAATTAACTCAACTAAATAAATAAACAAAAAAATCCCCCTTAGAGTTCCAGGGTATGATTGACATGAAAATAGCAGTCAGTAGATGAAATAAACTGATGCATTGTGAACTCTGAAAGAGAGCCGTAGGCAATGGTATAACACTACTTGTCTGAAAACAGCTTAACACAAAATATAATGTGATAAAATAATGTCATGCCTATTCACTGCATTCATAATTCATAATTCTCATCTGATACAGATCTAAAACAAAAGTTTACCTAAAAAAATATAATACAAGGTAAACTTGAAACTACCAGCTTAAGCCAAACATTCATAACAATGAGGGATTGTCCCTGGACCCAGGGCAGAACTCAAAGCAGTACAGACAGTACACAGGACCCTCCCCCCCGAGAAATTGTCTTAGAAAATCTTAATATTTTTCATTTTTTGTAGGTGAAAAAGGTACAATGTCTCAAATAAATTTGTTTTAGCATTTGACATGTTACATAAAGATAGATTATTGATCTGTGAAGGACTATGTTAACATCATAATTTTATGTATATTTCATTTTTGGTTTGATTGGTTTAAAAATCATAGCTTAATACAAAAATAGAAGGGCCTCCAAGAAATACTATGCACTGGGCCACATCAACGTTAAATTCAGGCCTGCCTGGACTAAAAACACAAATATGAACAGTATTGAAAACTAGCTGTTTTCATATGATATCAGAGTTAAATACCTTGAAACTTTTGTTCACTTAAATGATTCCATTTATAGTGAAACAGCCAAATCTGGCAGTTGGAAAATGAATGAAGAGTTAATCGGTTCTATTCTAGTGCTGATTACATTTGAACCAGGAATAAACGTGAGAGGTTTGATTTTTCTTATTGATACCCTGTTACTCTACCACTACTCCACCATGTAGCGTTAGTCATTTTTCTACACTATATATTGCTGGCAAAATCAGAGAAAAAAGTTGATGATTCAAAACAAATTTTGCAATTTTTGACCTAAAATTGGTTGTTACAAATAACAGCACTCAATGAAAATGAAAAGTTGAACACGAGTAAATATTTAGAGAAGAAGAGGACGGAGAAATATTGAAGGACAGACAGACAGATAAAATAACTGAATATAAGTTCAATATGGATTTGAACTCAGTGTGGCTCTTACTGTTCCACAGGAACATGGTAGGGAATTCTTTGTTTAACAAAGGGAGAAACTTGTGATCACAGTCTATAATTGAACAACTATAGCGTCAAAATTTGAAGTCATGTAAAGAAACTCCATAGAAGAATAAGTATGGTCAGAATGAATTGTGTTTATGACATAACTGGAAAACATAGGAAAATATAGTAAAGAAACATCTGGATTCTGGAGCATCAAAACATTATTAATCAAGTCAAAATAAGGTCCAAAAAGCTTAGAGAAAAAAAAAAAAAAAAAGAAAAGTCTAGAGGAATACTGATGTTAATTTTCAAGTCAGTAGACAAAACTTCGCAATCTTTAATGGCTACGGTTTATACATTTATGATACAAAAGAGTTTGAAATAATGTCAACACAAAGAATAAGGTTTGTTTATTCTTTAATATTGAAATTATCTTGCACTCAAAATAAATCACCAAATGAAAAATATCAATGATTTGAGAGAAATTCACTAAGCTCCATCTCAACAGCGAGTCTTCAAAGAAAAACATTAATTTTACCAAATTTTATTCTGATAAAAATGAAAATCTGTTTAGTCATTGGGAAACTAGGAGAATGTTTGGAATGAGCCAGACTTTATAGTGTGTAGAGCAGCCTACTGTAAATATCACTTAGAATAATATTCTCTGCCATACCAAACTACAGCTTCGAGGTATTCCAGTTGCTTCTCTTGAGTTTGGCCATAGTATAGGAAAAATCTTAATCTGTAAGTTTTTATTCATTTTATTTGACGAGAACCGAGAACCAGAAGAATTTCAAAATCAACACTACACAGCTTTTTTTGTCAACTTTGTGCAATGGCCAGTTGTTGAGTGATCGCTGTGCATACACACGCACCTGGATTTCTTACTAATACCATAGATGAATCATTGCTAACATAGAGACACATTTTTTTAATTTTGCTTCAAAGCAGTTTTTCAAGGAAATAGAAACCAAGCAGGAAAAATTAATAGAAATAAATGGGAAATGAAGATTTCTTTTGAAACATTTTTGCTGATATCCGAAGTTTATTCTTCTCTATCAAATTCATTTAAATGTACCATAATGTCAGCAAGAATGAAAAAACTTTCCAGTAAGAGGAATAATATCAAAAGCAACATACAGAGTGTGTTCTTGCAAATAATGGACAAGTCAGACAGCACGAGAGAGGTGATGAGGAGAGAGAGAGCAGAATGAAAAGGGGACAACCAATATGATAGGATCTGGGCTCCAGATGTCGGCAGTTTCCAATATTTATGTAGGCTATCTGAAAAACATGAGCGTTCGGTACGAATGTAGGCGAAGAAAGAATAGTGGAGGAAAAAAACATCTAAGCTTTTAGCTTGTTAACAATTCACAAGGTGAATGATAGATGAACAAAGTTGGACTGGACAGACAGACAAAAAAAAAAAAAAAAGAATGATATCTAAAGATTAAAGGTCTATAGAGACTTTAGATCAGACATATTTTGATTATTAGTATCTTTTTTTTCTACCACCTTTCATGCAATATCAGTGACTGCAAGTTATACTAATTATCTATATCTCTTATTTTTTTTTTTTCTAATCAAAGTGAAGAAGTGATAACAAAGAATGAGAAAAAGAGAGGGAGAAAATTATGCTTAGCTCAGTCTGGCACATGGCAACAAGTTCGAAGCACTCAGTAACGACTTGCAGCAGTAAACCAATGGTGCACTAAACAAGCTTGCTAACTACTGTTCCACAGAGAGATTAGATTAAAATATCAGAAACAAAGTGTGTTAAGTATATATATGTATATATAAGAGACTCCTTTTCACAATAATCAACTTTTAAGCTCATAATAATCATAATGCTCTCTCTCAACACTACTTACATTCAAAATTTCAAAGTTATTTCAAATTTAGCCAAGTAAGTGTGTCATTCCTTTTTAAGACAAAGAATTGTAATATTATTTGATTAGATAATATTTACTAGATGATTAATAGCCCTAACAGTTAGGATAAATTGCTGTTAAAAAAAGTTTAATTAAAATAGAAAGATAGAAATCAATTAGGGTTTAAAATTTTATTTGTTTTCAAAAAGTGATATTTTGTGTTTTTTTACAATCTCATGAAAAGACTGCCTAACAGAAAATGGAACAAAAAAATTCTCACGTGGATTTACATTGCACAACACACCTCTAAAAATATGATTCGGGGTTGATTTTCAAAATCTTATTTGCTAAAATCCCTACTCGAAGTTACATTGGTACACCCCTAATATCTCATGGGGCTGTGTTGTATGGTTTTTGTGACTTTAAAAGTTTTTTTTTCTATGATCTCGGAAAAGATTGCTCTTCGTCCTCCAAATTCCTCTTCACAAAATATCTTCCTTTTATTCACAGCACCTCTCTATAAATGGTACTAAGTCTACACTCAACCAGAGAATGTCAACAGGTAGGCAGTCAATTCATCCAAAGAGCGGACACAAAAAAATAGTATGGATATGCATTGTAAATTGACCCCCCCCAAAAAAAACATTGGAAGAGGGGTTGGTTTCCCAGGACTAACTTGCTAATAACCTACTCCAGGATCCCAGTAATATACACAGAAAATTTCATGGATTTATGTTGTGTGGTTTTTGCAGTAGGCAGTTACATATGGACAGACAGACTTTTGGTGAATTGAAGATATATAACTATGAACGGGTTATTTGGGTAGTTCTGAAAAAGAATGAATTTTTTTTTTCTCCAATTCTAATAAATCAGTTCAGTTTTCTAGCAATAAGAAATTTAAATATCTCAAAACAAACAGATTTATAAGTAAAACCTAAATATCAATTTGACATAACATCGTTTGATTCATTGATAATTTCTAAAGTATGAACAAATTTTGACAAAACATCTGTATGCATAGACAAAATGTTTGATGAAACGTTCTGACCTGGTTTCATAACATATTAGCAGCAACCACACTTTTGGTTACATATACTTAACGTATCTCCATTACAATAAGGAAAAATATTGCTATGTTAATTGCTACAAAAGGCATCAATTTCTACCTGTTTCACTCCTTGAATCAATATACTCAGACGTTTTTTTCCCAGAAAATGGGGCGAAACTGCTTGAACTTTTGATACTTCAGAGAATTGAGAAAGTAATTAACACCCGTTCAAAAAAGTTTACAACATTTGTCATGAAAGGGATGACACTAAAAAAAAAAAGATAAAATGAAATGAATAAAAATGATTATGATGATTTTAACAATTAATCAAAACTTAAATTGAAAATAGTCGAAAAAGCATAGAAAAATTGAATAATGAATACAAATCAGAATCACAACAAAAAAAGCATGTGGAAAATAAATAACAGAACAGACAGTCCTAAAAAGGTTAATAGAACAGGATGGGTGTCAAGATATATACTATAAAATCTCGTTTTTTTTTTAAAGGGGGGGGGGTGTTTTCTAATTCACTATTTATCCGAGTTATTAATTTATCTCATTAAAAAGGCCTAATTCGTTTCAGTTGTGAAGCAATCGGTCGGGCCTGCAGATCTTTACCGTGATGATCTGTTAGTTATAGTAGTACCAGATGTAAATATAGTGGAAACTTACGTAAAAATGAATCGTTATTTCGTTCAGTAGAGACGGGCGACATAGACAGTGATTTTATATCAACATGATTATTTCATCAGCTTTTGATTACTTTCCCGAATTATCGCATTATTTGCACGAACACGTTTTTAAATGTACGTAACTTAAACAAGTAGACCAATAGTATTCATCAGATCCGAGTTATTTATTGTGTAAATTGTGATAGGTAAGTAAATTTAGGACAAGTGCTTGTCTTCTTTATCGTTCATTTTCCAATGGTTGTGGTATTATGATTCTAATTTCCCCAAACAAAACAAAACAAAATATGTGTTCGCAGCTGTATACACGTGTTTTTAGTTTTGAGGATATAAATACTAGCAACATACAACCTGTGTCTGTATACAAAACATTTAAACAATTAATGTGGATTTTTTTTCATTTTATTCAAACTTCGCATCTTGTGAAGTTTTACTCGATTTTTTTCAGTCGACTTGAGAAATTTATATCTTTCGATTTAATCTTTTAATATACGCCTACTTTAGTAGTATTTCTTATGGTTATATGAGCAACAGAAGTGAGTTAGTGGGATTTTAAGAAAGGGAGAAAAAAAAGGCTGAACGGTCGACGAACTATAATCGCATCTCACATCTTTTCCATAATTTTGTTTCACATCTTTTAAATATTAATAAGAAATAGATCCATAGATGAATAAAAATAATAATAGTTCAGATCTGACAGTGGAGTGATGACAGTGTGTTCGTGCATTATTTAAGATGGAAATCAACTAAAAAAAAAGCTGTTTTTTGTGTGCTTGACTGTATCCTTTCCTTAACAGAGAGAACTTGTTCTTCTACATCTGTTTCCCCTTTCACTCGTCTTTCATTCCATCATAACACACGGATATCAATCTCCTTTGTGTTATGTTATGAAGCACTCCTTGAAATTTACTATCATCCTTCTTTTTCCCTTTTTCTTTTTTAAATCCTCTTTCTCCTGCCTTTCTAACGTTATTTTCATTATTTAAAATTCCGTTTCGATTCACCCTGGACGCTTTTAAATAAAGGACCGGAACACCATGCCGAACAACAAGATGTAAACGTACATCTTGTTACTAGATGTGGCTCGCTTTCATCTATAATTATTATTAATTATTTTCTCAGCATTTTTTCCCCCGCTTTTTCTCCAAATTAAGATTGGTTTATAAGGGGAATATCCTCAACTTCTTTCTCAACTGATCTTCCGTCAATATAAACCAGTTGTTGAGAAATCATTTTTTTTTTAAGGGGGGAGGACCAGTTGAAAGATGGCTATGCGTATGGTGAAATAAAATAACAACGATGTTTTTTTTCTTACCGCTTTTGGGAATAAATAAATAAGATCCTTTTCTTCTTGTTGAGTTGATCAATTGGCAAATTTAAGTCGAGTAAAAAGGAGAAATGTTACTATTGATTAAAGATTAAGCGTTCATAATTGAAGATTCTTGTTCTAATCAAAGAACAGATAGAAAGCTGCCCAGATCTGGTACAGAAGGAAGTCGGATCTGCCGCGGGAATTCTGGGTACAGACACATTCATTGTCACAGGTGCTTGCCCTGAATTACAACTCCATCTGCGCCAATAGGAAGGACATCTGGCGTTACCCAGGACAACGATTATTGATTTAAGGACAAAAGGATATTTTAAATTATTCAAAGCTCAGAACAACATCTTTTTTCTGCTTTTTTGTATCTATATATGTATATATTGTGAAGAAAGGAGTTCAACTGTGAGCAAATAATGTTGCTAAATATTTTTAAGGAAATATATATTTTTCTTTTTTTTTTTACAGATTCATTATTTTTCTTTTTGTTAATCATTTTCTCTAAGCGTCAAGCGTTTGAAGTTCAGTTCATAAGGAAATCACTTATATCATATGAATTACACGAAATTAATAATTTTTTTTAAAATATGAAATTATGCGTTCATGTATATTGAAAGAGGGCTAGTGGTGGTGTGTGTGTGGGGGGGTGGAGGTCCTGCTTTTCCCAAAGTTTAAAACAGATTGAAGACACAAGTGCTAATTTCCAATAAATAGTCTTTTAATTGGTCATTTGTACACAGATCAAATCACACATAGCATGGAACTTAAAAGTAATATTTCTATCTGCTTTGTCCAACAACACAAATATCAACTGTCTCGTTCGCCTATGAAGGCTACCCATAACTGCCAAACTTATCAGTACAAAAATGAAAAAGAAAATATAACAAATCAATCTATATAATGAACCATGTGATATTTCTGTTTGTTTTGTCGGTCCACATGAATAGACTCTCCCACTTGAAGGTAATGATGCTGAAAAAAATATCTCCTAACAACCATTTGAAACACGGTGACTATTCCATTTAAGATCAGTTGCTTTTTTCAACTTCAGATAAAATTGATAAGATTTGAACATTTACTTAAACTTTTAACAGCTTAAGTAGTGGACTATATAAAGTGTTAAAGGGAGTAAGAAAGTGAAGAAAGAAAGGTGAATAAACTGCTCCAACTCCATAGAAGCATGGGTGAATATTTTCAACAAATGTGTTTTAGCCTTTAATATATGTATATATATATATATATATATATATATATATATATATATATATATGTATACTATACCTATCATAAGTATTTAAACAAACAGCCATTTTGCTTCTATCATTTGATTTTGAGAGTTAAAAACAGAAATATCAGGCAAGAAGAACCAATTTGGGGGGCAATCAACATAACAAGGCATGCATTTAGTCATGTTTTATGGTTCAGAATGCTAAATTTTTGGAAAATGTTTTTCCTAATAGAATTAACTTGTTAAACGAAAAACAAACAAATAAATTGTTTCTATCCATCTGAAACCTTGTTCAGAATCAAGGTGATTGCAAAAATGATCTCACATTGCTACAAATGAAGAACTACCTGCCTAGGAAGATTAGAAGTAAAATGGCTGTCTGTCCAAATTTATATATCTATATTATAAAGTACTAAAATTTATTTATTCTCTCGGATATCATGAACTATGCATCACTGAGGGAAAACATTCAAAATCAACAAGTTTCAAATTACCAACAACTAACATCATTAGGTCAAATTTTTCAAAAAAAACATTTGTTGATTTCTTTATGGTCAGCATTCATGATCTCAGAAAAAAAAAGTCGTTCAAAAAGTATCTTTTCTTTGTTTTTCATCTAAGATTTCTTCAAAAACTCTTTGTGTTAGATCCATAAAATAAAACTATATACATTCATTTTGAATCGGCATCATCCAAGAAAGGTTTTTCATCATTTAAATAAACCTAAACATATGTGTGGAGAGGGGGGGGCAATTAATTTTTTAAATTTCTTATTTGGCCTTAATTCGTTGGCTTCAAAAAGTTAAAGTCCAGGAAAACAGAATTGGCTGAGAAAGTTGTTTTTTTTCTTTTCAATTTTATATTTTTTCAAACTAATTGACCTTCAAACTTCCCCGCAAATTTGTCAGTTTTGTTTTAAAATTTTCTGGTTTTGGAAGGGGGTTCTTTTTATTTTGTAGATATCATGCTGAACTGGACTCTCACTTTCCAATCATCACTGGAAAATTGCAATTGTAGGTTTTTTTTTCTCTCTGTGCTCATGTAATTTTGGCTGTATATATCTATATAATCTATATATTATAAAGTACTTAAGTGCATTTGCACTCCAAGATATAGAGAGCTATGCATTGTAGAATAAAAACAAAAGTTTTTCTGAGATCAGCAAGTCTCAAATTGCATACAACACACCTCCTAAAGTCAAATTTTCAAAAAAACAATTTCTGTAGAGTCTGTGCTCCCACTCACTGGGAAAAGTTAGAAAAATTCTTTTTTTTTTGTCTTGGATTTTTCATAAACTATTAATGTTAGATCCATAAAACTATATATATATTTGAATCAGTATCATCTAGAAATATTTGCTATTCATTCAAACCTATACACGTGAGGGGCTTTTTGAGCACTAATTTGTTCGCTTCAAATTCTTGGTCATTCAATAGCTGAGTGGTTAGTTCAAACTTTGACAAAGAAAGTGTTTTATTTCTTTCAATTTTATGTGATTTCATTCTTTTTGACTTTCAAACATTTGAGAAATTTGTCAGTTTTGATTTAAAAAAACCCCAACTTTTTTCTAGTTTTCAGTGGGAGGTTCTATCTTCAATGTAGTTATATTGCTAAACTTGATCCTCACTTTGAATTTGTCTTAAGAAAACTGCAAAATGTGATTTTTTTCTTTCTATCAGTGCTAATGATAACTTTGACACTGAATATAATGAAGTAATTGCGTGTGTGTATTTGTAGTACTATATGTCAAGAACTAAGCATCATTGAGAAAAAAATAAAGACATCTTCAAAATAAGCAGGTCTCAAATTACCTGCAGCACATATTTTAAGGTTGAATTTTACGAAAGAAAATAGTCTGTGGTCTGCATTTGCACTCACATGAAAAAAAAAATCGAGAAAATTTTCCTTTTTTTTCTCTTAATTTCTTGTGTTTCCAATTCATTAGACCTTCAAACCTTTCAGGAATTTGTCAGTTTTGAGAAGGGGAATATTAAAAGGTTTTATAAGAGGGGGGTTCTATTTACAACGTAGTGATAATGCTAAACTACATCTTTACTTTCCATTTATCATATGTAACCATGGATGTGAATTGCTCTTTCTCTCAATGTTTAAGGCAGTTTGGCAGTATTTTTCCAAGAAATCTAACCCTAAACTGAAAATAAACATGTTTTCAGTACAAAAACCCAAACTCCATGTTCAACTCTAATCCAAACACAAACACAGCAATAAGATATTGGCTCAATTTAAATCCCTTAGACGAATATGATGTGCAAACTACTTATGCCAAAAGTGAGCACATGAATTCTCAGTTTTGGAAGAGAATGATTTATGGTTTTGAGCAGGGCTGCCCAAGATTACAGGTTAGCCTACCTTATTCTACCTGGGAGTGTGTGCTGGCATAAATGGTTAAGAGGAAATGATGCACACGAGTACAACCTCCACCACCACTTTATTTAATTTCATGTAATCTTTATAAAACATAATTTGCTTTCCAGTGTTGATAGAATTGAAGTTATTTTTTTGTTTCCCTGAGCAATGCTGGTTAGCCTTGTTGGTATATATATATATATATATATATATATATATGTATATATGTGTGTGTGTGTGTGTGTATGTATATATATATATATATATATATATATGTGTGTGTGTGTGTGTGTATGTAGATTAGTATATATATATATGTGTATATATATATATATATATGTATATATATATATATATGCATTTATATTCAAATATATCTGTGAATTTTTCATGGGTAATTACTAGTTTGGTATAAATATTGAATTTAGTATAGAATTTTACTCAAGCAGAAACAACTTACTTCCTTATGCAGTGAGTCCTGAGAAGTATTTCTCAAGAAAATGTTTTAAACAGTAACCTAAAGACTGTTAGGGTGGTTGCTGCCTTTTGGATAAGTATGGGGTAATTAATTTTGGTCAGTGTTGTGTGGGAGTGCAGGGATTTAGCCTAATGCAAAGTGCTGTTCAATTCTGTCTGGTGTGATTCCAATTAATGAACAAGGTGTAGGTCAGATCACCTGAAGATATTTATATAGACTGTTCACTACTTTAAATGATTTCAATTTATATATATATGTACATATATATAAATATATATTTGTGTTGTGTGAAGTTATCCAACAGAATGTTGATGAAAGTGATGATTGGAAAATGAAGAGAAAAACTTAAGAGAAAGCAGGTGTTACATCTCAAAATCTTTGCATATTCCATGGGCTTGTTTTGATGCATTTCAATGGATGCCAGCAATCTTTTTCAGAGAAAAATTTGCAGCGGTTCACAGAAAATTTTGTTGCTTATATATTTGAAATTGAGGAAAGAAATGGGGATATTTCTGTGTTGTTTGGTTGTTTAGTAGGAGTGGGAGGGAGGTGTTTGTATATGTGCAGGTGAGAGTAAAGTTTGGTTTGAAATGAGAAGGGTCTATGAGAGGCGGGCCAGAGGGTGTTTGTTTTCTGTCTGTGTGGATGTTGGGCCCATCTTAGATAAGATGGGATAGTGAGAGGTGAGAGTTCTCAAAGAAATGGAAAGGTGATGTCTAACATTTAATGGATAGGTGTCAGTATATATGGGACAGGGTGGAAGTAGGGTGTTATTTTTCATTTAATGGTTGATGGTAGGTGAGACTTTTTTTCTTTGCAGAAAGGGGTGGTATGTGTGTACTTGTATCATTTCTTATGCATATACATATATATGTATATATATGTATTTACATATGTATATACATGTGTATATATTTATATATGTATATGCATTTATATAGGCATGCACATGTATGTGAATAGATACGTAAGTATCTACATGGATATACATAGGGCTGAATTTAGACCTTTAGGGACCAGGAGCACTTCAGGTCAAATGTCTTTTTGATTTTTGGAAAGATAGCTTCTGTGACAATTTTCTGGCCTTATTCTGACAGGTTTATTTATAACATGCAGATTTTAACTAATGTTTTTCACTCTCTTTTAGATGTTTTCCTATGGAAAACGCCAATCTTAAATAGAATTTATCCTGACCATATTTATACACCATATTTATTCTTCGATGGAATATTTCACAAGAGTTCAAGTCTGATGCTATGGTTGTTCACTTATTGACTGCGGTGGCGAGTTTGAGTTAGTTCTGTTGTGTTATTTATGCTCACTATTTTACATAGAGACTACACATTACATTGGCCATTATGTTCATCTTGAATTTTTTCCACAATAATGTAAACAATCTTTTAAAAATCTAACTGTTTTGCAATAATTTTGTTTCATACATTATCATAAATGGGGATTAATTGTTATCATGTATGATTTTTAAAATCAAGTCCTAATATAAATTTGTCTCGAAAAGTAAATAGTGCCTGTTGCGTTAGTGGTCTATGTGAAAGTGCTCTTCTGCATAAAAAGGTTTTGAAATATTAGTTTAAAGTAATGCATATCTCCTTTAGAAGCTTCTCATAGAACTAAATTGTGAAGTTTAGCACCAAACTACTATAAAACTACCACTTCCATTATCAATACAAAACTGTAATTTTGAAAATATATGTGACACAAAAAGAATTATTCGTAACAACGGGTGAAAATAGCTCAAAATTGAGAACATTAACAATAAATGAAAAAATAGGTGCAAGCTGAATATTGTAGCCCATTTTCCTGCATTCTGTGTTGGTGTTGATTTGAATTTCACACCTTATCATTCTGCGGTCACTTCCCACATTGATTTGATTTAGGACCTGGATGTCTTTGAAAGTGTCACTTTGGTACACTAGGATGTAGACTATTTAATTCTTGGTTTCATGGTTGAGGCTCCTTCAAGTCCATTTTCTCGAGTTTCTTCTTGAAGAAATTGTTCATGATTTGTTCTGTCTCGTTCTGAACTTGCCAACAAAATGTTCATTTCCTTGCCCTACCAGTGCATATTTTACATATTTTACATCCTATAATTTCATACAGTATTAATAGGAAAACAACAGCAATGTTTCTTACTAAGTCATTATCAAGTCATGACACTGGCATGGCTTGGGGTTTAAGAACATCATCTTTCATTTTTATTTATATTATATTCTATAATCTATGTTATATCGTCATATTCATGTTGGTGCAATGATATTTTATTTGCAAATTAAGTATTATTGATCTTACAATCCACAATGAGTGCATCTAATTTAAAAACCATTGGCCCACGCAAATAAGATCTAGCAGAGTTACTCAAAATAAAGGTAATAAAAATATCTAAATTAATTCTAGAAAAGTGAAAACTGCACTTCGTGACTGCCATCTCTTGATTCACTCTATATTATTTGGAATATATGTGAATGTACATTAAAAAATATGTGCAAAATATATAAATTTGGTTGTCTAATCCTCAAAAGAAGAAGAAATCAAGCAAAGAATCACACTACGTTTGTAAGCTCTTAGGCAGGGCGAACTCAACTTTCAAGAACAAGACAATTATGCTTGTGCTAAGAAGAAGAGTCTGTGCATCCTCCTGATAGTCACCTATGGAGCTGAAACATGGAACCTAACTAAAAGACTGACCCTTAAACTGAGAACCAGGCAACATGCACTTGAGAGGATCATGCTCAACTTCACATGGAGAGATCACAAAACAGCACCATAAATTAGATGGAAGACATCATAGAATCCATGAGAAAACTTAAAAGGCAATGGGCTGGTCATGCTGTGAGGATGGCAAACAACCGCTGGACATCGCAACTCACAACATGGATCTCCAGAGATCACAGGGCTGATAAAATATAAGATAGCATGATGAAATAGACAAGTTTAGAAAACATTGGCTCTACGACATCCAGGATAGAGAGGTCTGGCAGATCTTTGGGTCTATATTCAATGACAGACACTAAAAGATTGATGATGATGATGAATCATGTTTGTGTACACAAAAGAACAGATGTGGCCAACGAAAAAGTAAGCCTGATGGCAGTGATAGGGGAATGGACGAAAAGGTCCTTTAATGAGAGAGGGGGACAAAAAAAGAAAGAGCAGTATTGGCCAATGATTTTCCAACCAAATCTTGCCTGATTTCTTTCCAATTTATCCAAGAGCTGTATGTATATATGGGTTTTGCTGAAAACATTTAGGTTAATTTACATCACTTTTTCCTATAAACATTTCCAATTTTAATGTTAAAGTTGACATTTTAAAAACTTATCAAAATTAAGTATTTGACTTCTGTTGCAACATGTCCAAAATCATTTCGAGTTCAGAGAAATCTTTTTATGAATTTCATATTATCGAAATCTTAAACCACTTCAAAATATTTTGATAATGTTGGTACAAAAAGGTGCATTGATCTGTCTTACTGTGCATGTGGTCCTGCCCAAGGATGTGCAGTATCCATGCCAAGATTTGATCATACAACCTGCCGGTCACTACACTTAATACACTCAAGTATTTTGCTCCTGCCACTTCATCCACCTGATTATATCAAGAATACATTCTGTAAAGATCATGTTTTATTTCTGTATTGTCAGATTTTTCCACGTGTATGCCGAGATTCTCTGTCAGTATATATATATATATATATATATATATATATATATATATATTCACCTGAGGAAGCCCAAACAAGACAGAAACATAAACATGCTTGTGTAGCAAATCTTTATTCCACTATATTTTAAGTTTTACTCTGAATCAACTTGATGTTTAATATTGAATGTATCGAGCACTTTATGAAATGAACCCATCACATATCAAATATTGTATTATACCATATTGTATTCCTGATTTGTATTGTATATTATACATATATATATATATATATATACACACACACACGCATATACATATATATATATATATATTTACATATATATATATATATATATATATATATACATATATATATATATATATATATATATATATATATATATATATATATATATATATATATATATATATATATATACTGTGTGTGTGTGGATAATACTTTTCAATGAACACAGTTATACCACACTCTAATCCTAGGCAAAAATGTCATTGAGTGACACTTTGAACCAAGTCAGAGCACACAGGTACTACACTCTGAGGTAGAGAGCTGGGAAGTGACACTTTGATCCTAGGCAGAAGTGCTGATCTATGTATAAATAATCCTGGCATTTTTACAGATACCATGCTAGTAGTAGTACTACTACTAGCTATTTAATTATTTGTTTGTTTGCATTCAAATGGTATGATTTTATTGGTTAATTTACCTTTATGTTATGAAGTAACAATAAGAAAAATTATGTCATAGAAACTCTCAAGACCTCATATCTGATCATTATACCTTAAAACTGCTTGAGATGAGGTGGAACATTAGAAAAAAGTTGAAAATTAAAGAACTCAAAATTAGGATACTTTTTTAATTATTAAAATAAATTATCTTTTCAAAATAGCTTTAGGCTCCTTGGTGCTGATCCATGCATAAATGAACCAATCATTTCTGACTGGTATCGATGGTTGCTAGTGCCCTTGGATAAATCAAAAAAAGGACCAATGAAGTAGATAACTGCTTATCTGAAAATCCCAGTATATATGAAGAACAGAAAATAGCTCTTACCTCCATTGCCCACATCATTAGAAAAATTTTGTCAGTGGGATTGTATGTACATGAACCAGCATACAACACTTTATATATCCATAGAAGTATGCGTGGGAAAGTGTTGAATAGTCTATATATGTAAAAGCCCTGCCTGCGCCCCCCTTTTTCTTTCCTAAGCCCAGACTCTCATAAGTTACAAGTTAGCCAGGCTTAGGTCTCTGGTTGAGACCCAGCTGGTGACTTACATAAACTGAAATCAAAGTCGACAGCAACAACATAATAATACATCAGAACCAATTATATCAAAGCAGAAATAGATAAGCCCCACACAAACAGCAAATGCTGCCTTTGTGGAGAAAAAGACGAGACTATAAACAACATCATAAATTAATGCAGCAATTTGGTTCAAAAAGAATGTAAAAGTAGGCTCCAAAGAGTAAAGACAATGATTGACTGGGAATCATATAAATGACTTGGGTTCAACCTTGTAAACAAATAGTATCAACACAAACCAGAGGCTCTTAGAAGAATTAGATACTCTTGGACTTTGAGATTGTCTGACCTCTCCAGCCAAGCAAGCAGGCCAGATCTAATGGATGTAAACAAAGAAAAGGAAAAATTCTTTTAGGAAGCCACCCCAAAATCAGCGTTATAGAAAACCTCATGTATAATAAAGATTAGCTACTTTTATGAAGTTTCTCCTTGAAAATTATGTTTTATCTTCTAAAAGTTTTAGATGTTTCATTCTAAATGGGTTTAGACTATAATTTCCAAAGAATTCTATACTTTTTTAAGCTAAAAAGACTTTGCTAAACGTAACATTTGGAATTTTAAAGTATGGATGACTAAAATGGCTACATTGTTATCGTTTTTTATTTACCCAACTAATACTGAGCAAGTAAAATTATTATTCAATTTTTAGTTTTACATTCACTGCATTTATTTCAATGGAGGCTCAAATTGTTTTTTAGTATTCATATGATATTACATAAAAGCTGAATAGAAAAGTTTTTTTCTACAAAAACTGATGTTGTAAAAAGAAGGGTCTACAACCAAAGCATCCTCTTGATTGTCACCTATGGAGCTGAAACATGGAACTTAACCGAAAGACTGACCTTCAAATTTCAAAATATCACGTGGATAGATCATAAGACAATGAAAAAAATAGGAGTCAGAGACATTTTCAGAGAGCTCAAATGGCAACGGGCCGGTCATGTTGCAAGAATATCGGATAACTGCTGGACATCACAACCTGGATCCCTAAAGGTCATATGCGAAACTGTGGCCAACAAAAAATTAGATGACGTGATGAACTAGCATGGTATGGACACTCAACCATCAAATCCGGATTTTCTTGTTTGGATGAAGTGGTCAGTCAAGATCTCAAAGTCCAAGAATATTTCATTCTTTTTAATTTCTCGATAGCCTCTGGTTTGAACTGATTGAAACCCAGTCATTTGAACAAATTTGTTTTTCTCCTTTTCCCATCCTTTCAATAAACTACCTAACTTTTTTCTCCCTTCTCCCGACAGTGTCTGTCACACATAGTATCAGTAGCAGCCAACAGCTGAGCCTGTTGTTGCATACATAATAACTGTCTGTAAAGTCATAGGTCATGGACTAGTAATATATAATTCACAAAACAATTATCTTCAAACTGAAAAGTAACATCTTCTCCTCTTTTATCAGCACCAAATAACTGAGGAAGTGTTTTGCTATACTATGAGGACAAAGATAAGAGACAGGTTTTCTGATAAATTGATTCATATATGTATAAGGCTTTTTTTTTGATAATTGTAACACCGAAATCCTGTATATGGACATGAGAGAAAAGTTATTGACCATACCAAATTAGTATGTGTGATGAAACAATGGACTAATTGGCATTTCGACCAATTTAGACCAATACTCTATCACAGTACTTTCCAAGCTGTATGTCTCAACACTTTGGTGTGTTGCAGATAATCTCTTGATGTGTCACAAAATCAAGCATGATTTTGCATATCTTTCAAGACATTGTCATGAATCTGTTGAACTGCTAAGATTACATTATATAAATGATTTGGCTAAAAAAATCCATGTAATAAGTTGCAGTAGATTTAAATTTTAGAAAGTGTGTCACAAATGCAAAAAGTTTAGAAAGCTCTGCTATATCATTAAAAAGCAACTTCAAATTTTGTCTGTCTCCAACACTGCAAGGTGTATCAATATCTGTGACAGAGTTATTAACTGAATTTTTATCTGAAAAGTTTGCTATATAATGTTTAATCTATACATTTTCTGGAGAAGCATATTGTTAAGTGCATTGATAAGGGAGGAGATATGGAAAAGTGAGATGAAAGACTTTTCAAAAAATTTGCTGTGTAAAAAAAAAAAAAATGCTTTTTCTAATAATCATTCGTTGATACACCCGTGTAAAATCCAGTATACCATAGTCACTTCACAATAAGTCACGTATAGTAAGAGAAGACACAAAACTAATGTTGGGAAAATATCTTGCTCTGTAAATAAGAAGGTTTGATAAGTTAAAAATGAGCTATGAGCTAGATACAGACTTGGGGCGTAAATGCATAAAAAATAGCTAGATTTAGCTCCAAAAGATCTAGATCATCTGCTAAAAAGGATCTTAAAATCAGCTAGAGCAATAACAAAAAGTAACAGAAGTTGGGCACAAACTTGCCCAAAATTCACTCAATTTTCAATTTGAATTAAAATGAATTAATTTGATAATTATTTCATAAATAAGAGAGTATACAAAAAAAGTTTGATACATAGATAAGAAACTGAGAACCAGATATAGATTTAGGGGGTAAATGTTGCGGGTTGCTAAATCAGCCATGTTTCAGCTGCATCTGGCTAATTCTTTTTCTAATTTAGTCAATAAAGATTACGGACTGTGTAATGAATTCTCATGGTCTTGAAGTTTCTTCTATCTTCCCAATCCACTAAATAAATGATTAGATGATCACCAGTGTGAATTGGAGGGAAAGGAGGATATCAGAAGCTATTCATGGAATTTCAATGGGGGGGGGTCTGCGCCCCAACCCCTATGAAATTTAAGGGGATACTGTTGCTATTATCAAAAGAAAATGGTTATTAACCGTACTAAATAAGCACCTAGGATAAAACATTAAACTTTGTGGTATTAAGACAAATTCTCTATCATTTAAACAACTGATTTTAGAGTGTAGCATAATTGTAATTTTTATGAGTGACAAGGTCCTAAAGAGAAGTTTTCTCATAATTTTAGTTCTTTTTTTGCTTTACTTTTCATTAAACATTTTTTTTGTCGATTATTGCAACTTGTGAAACTACTAAGCATAACAAGGAGAAAATATCCTGTGTGAAAGTAGAGGCTATGTTCTAAAATGCATGAACCATTTGTTATTCTTTATTGAAGATGATGTTACCAACAGCATTTTGGTATTTTATATCTCCATAGTTTATTATCCAGTTGTCATTCATCCAATATATATATACATTTAAATATATAAAGTGATGGATGTATCCAGGCCTCCAATGTATCTGCTGGTTGCTTAGCTCAGGTAGCAAGAGCAGCAGCACATTAAGACAACCTCTTGTTGCATGCAAGTTTAATTCCTGCAGCAGCCCATTTCTTCAGTTGTTTTTTCTCTTTATGCTGTCTAGGCTAAGTGGTATGTTCATTATGAAAAAAACAAGATGTCTGTTCAAATACAGTTTTGAATTTAAAAAAAAATGCATTTATAATTATATAAATATCTTTCTTTGTCTGTAACACTTCTCAATGAGCACACAGATACTCCAGAGGAATATAGGGCAGGGAAAAACACTCGCCAGATGTCGCAATCCATACGTAAATATTCCTGTCATTTTAATGGGTACTATGCTAGTATATATAGATAAGTAGCTGTTCTAGTGTCGTGAGTATGTTGCTCTGAAAAAAACATTCATAATGAATTTATTCCTTGGCATAGACTATAAATTGTTTCTTGATATACTTTTTATAGATAGATAGATTATTTCAAACTAGCAAGAATTACCAGCATTGCCTGGGGAAGAATAACCACACTGGAAAAATATGTTCTTTGATATATTTCTTCTTACACAGCAGAACAAATAAAAACAAATTATTTACATTATCTGCACATGAAAAAGTAGCTGTTACCAAAAAAATATTCTGATGCACAAATCAAAACAAGTGATGTAGTCTGTTGGTTTGATAGGGGTCCTTGATACACAACATTTCTGTTCTCTACCACTGGATGCCTGTATGGAAATGTTGTATTTTTTAGAGTTTTTGTCCAAAAACATTTTCAAAGGTTGCACAATATTTTACAAACAAAGCAGAAAAAAAAAATGTTTTTAGTTGTTTCATTTGTTCGGCTGAAAGAAAGCTCCTTTAATCCAAAATTGAACTCTGGGGATATCCAATGACCTTGGAAGTCAGTACCACCTATCTTATCCTTTTCTGCCCAGATTAACCCTTGTGTACCAATTTATTTCTAAGAGTGTAATTGCTTAGCGGTAATATGATTAGAAAACATTATTTAGATCCAAATTGACCTCTGGTAACCTCCAGTGACTTTTGAAGTCAGCACCACCTATCCTATCATCTTTTTTAGCCTAATTAAAACTACATGTACCGATTTATTTCCAAGAATGTTATTGTTTGGCTGGTATATGGCTTTTTATTTAAAATTGACCACTGGTGATGTCCAATGATCTTGGAGGTCAACACTACCTATACTATCAAATTCCACCAAACCATCTATGAGGTCAAAAACATTTCTATACTTCACAGTAACTCAATATTATGCTAGAAATTGCTTCAATTGACTAGAAATGACTAGAAATGACCTCTTGTGAATCCAAGTGATCTTCAAATTCAACCTCACATAGCTATAATCTTTGCTGAGAAAAGTATCACCCCTATGCTAAATTTCAGCTTCCTAGATGAAAATTGCTTTAGTTGGCTGAAAATGACCCAAAATGACTACAAATGATATCTAATGAACCTGAATGATCTCTGAGGTCATTCTCACCTTTGCTGTGATTTAGCCCCATGCCAAATTTCAGAATCCTAGGTGCAACATTGTGTCCAACAACTTAAAAAATTGACTAGAAATGACCTTTAATGACCCTGAATGACCTTTGAGGTCAACCTTACATAGCCTATGGCTTTCATTGTAAAAAGTATGTACCCTCATGCCAAATCTTAGCATCTCAGGTACGAAATTGTAGCCAACAAAATTGGCTAGAATGATCAGAAATTATCTCAAATGACCTCCGAGATCAGCCCCACATAGCCCATGTCACATCTCAATGTCTTGTGAATCTTTTGCCAAAAATAATGTTATCAAATTTTTTTTTCAAAAAGCAACTTCAGACTTTCCAAATAAAAACATTTTTGTTTCATTGCATTTTTAAAAAAATTTACTTTCCAATTCATTGCATCTATGGAAGAGGTTTCAAATATAATTTTAACTGATCTGATTTCTTCAGGGACATACCTTCATAGAAAAATATTTTTAGTAATCATAAGATAATTTATTTCTAAAATCTTGGTGGGATTTGTCTAAAAACATGGTTTATGCAAATTAATACATCCCATTGTTTATGCAATCTAAACTTTTCAAAGACAAAATTCTCCAGTTCTGTATATTAGAAACAAATGATTTTTATCACAGAATTTTCTCCAATTATTCTTCTTAAGAATGGCACAAGATTATCACAATGAAATTTATATGTTTACAAGTTTTGTTTGTTTTTAACAACGTGTTTTAGATGTTTTTAACAAGTTTTCGAATGTTCTGGATGTTTTCAACATGTGTCCCCCCCATCAAAAGGTTGCGGAGGTGCCTGAATGATGAGAATAATTACATCTTTGACCTGAATTAATCGTTGTCTCTGGATGTGTTGTTAGATTTGAAAAAAATTCTTACTAGAATATGTCATGATAATTCAAGAGTACCATTATTATGAAGAAAATTGGTTTCAGTACATGATTTTTCAAGATATGTATTCATGCTAATTCTCAACATGAAAAGGAACAAACAAGTTGTGCTCCTGAAATATCGCACACCATCCCAGTGCCATATCCTGATACAACTAACCGTGAAGCATGAGTTGCGATCACAGCACACATGCCAAAATATTTCATTACAAAGGACAGAAAAATTAGTTTCACATTACAATCCATGATTATATTATTGAGTGAACCTGACAATATCAAATTAATATTTAGGATTGATTCTTTGGTGTGTTTGTGGTGCACACCTTGCATACCCAGAATATGTGTTCCTGGTAATTATCCTTACTCAAAAATAAACACAATTAATTTGTAAGTTGGATTAATGATTTAATATTCAGGGAAAATCTTGAACACATTCATCTTAAAAGTTTAGGATATGAATACTCAACCTCTTGTGTATTTCAAACCTTCAACTTTTAGACTACATCATTATATTTGAAAGTTTTTTCAATTTTTTTTCCCCCAAAAAATTAATTTAAGGAAAATTAATAGGGAAAGAATTTCAGTGATGACCTGGAACAAAGAGAGACAATTAGAAATTACCCATTGACATAATGCACGGAAAAGGTTGACTCTTCATTTTAAAGAGACAAAATTGTTTTTTCTTCTGGATAGTCTTTAATATATGATAAATGGAAAAAAATGAAAGGTTGTCAGTCACAGGTCACTGAGAATAAAGAGTGACAACTGGACCCTGAAAGTTTAAAGGCATTTCAGAAAATATATAAAATACTCGGCAAAAAATTTCTGGCAACTAGTAGTAGTTATAAAATATTCTAATTTGAGGATATATGGGACTTGTAATGATGACAGATGGTTTGTTACTTTGATCTTTCAGTGATTTTCATGTTGGGAAAAAGATGAAAAAAAATTTTAAAATGCAAATAAAAAATTAAAGCTTAAAAACAAGGAAAATAAAGTCATTCTCCATCTTTCCATAAAAAAGAAAGATAATTAGAAACCGTCAATCAAGACTGTCACCAGGGGTTACTACAGTTTTCAAGTTGGTCTGGCTTTTGTGGAGAATTGGAGTTAAAATTGTCTTTTGTGATAATCTTCATTATGATAATCATGGATTTGAGTTATGTTTAAGTTTCCCTCCTACAAAGTTTCAACAGAAATTGGGAATTATTTATTTATTTCTGTCAAACATTTAAATCTAATTGAAAGCAAGGGAGAGGAGAAATAAAACTGAAGAAAAAGATGTAAATTATCATCACTCTTTGAACGTTAACAGGTCATTTTTCTAGATCTTACGTTTTAGACGACTTATCTATGAAAATGCTTTTACTCCAACATATGTATGTACACGTACAGATATATACAAGTGCACAGTCAACCCAGTATACTTTAGACCTAGATTGAGGAAAGTGAGGTTGGTCACTGTCATTACTGTCAATCCTCTCTCTTTTATTATATTCAAGACCCAGATTGGAGATAAAGAAAGAGTTTTGATTTTATACATATATATATATATATATATATATATATATATATATATATATATATATGAAAGAGAGGCAACAGTTATAGTTTACAATAATTCAATAATTCACCAAATGTCCATCCGTCCATTTGTATTAGCAAAACTCAAGAATGGCTACACCTATGGCCACCAAATTTTTTGTGGTCAGTAATGTAAGCCCAAAACAGGTTTTTAGCAAGTTGGTTTTTGGAAAGCTTTTAGCAAGAGAGTTCAATTTAGATTCAATTGTTCATGTTCACCTAAAAAATTTGCTATTACTTCAATTTGCTAAATGTCCGTCCGTATAAGGTAGCAAAATTCATGAACAGCGGCAGGTATGGGTACCAAATTTTCTGTGGTTCCAGATGGGATACCAGTTCATATTTTTTGCATATTAATCTTCGGAAATTTATCAAAAAATGTTTTGGGGTCAGCATTCATGCTCTCCCTGATAATAATGATTAGATTTCTATGTATCTATTCATTTTAATAATACTAAAAGTCTGACTCCTTTAATCTGACCTCTAAGAGCCAAAATTATTCATTATAGCCAGTTATAGAATTAAGGCACACCTGAAAAAACAGTTTTGATTTCTGATTAGAACCAGTTGCTATTGATCCCATCCGTATAGACAAATTTCCAGCAAGTTGATATAATCAAGAATTTACTTATGAAACATTGAAAGCTTTTGACATGGAATCTATGGACAAAATCTCATATTAAAAAAGTACAATGGATGCAAAGCAAATGATAAAGAACCCTTAAAACTTCATTTTGAATGAAACATGAATCGAAGATAAGATGCTGCCATATCTTTGTGTCAGTGTATTCCAGAAATATTGTCATTTAAAGAAACTGTCAAGGTTTTCTTTATCAATTTGTAGTTAAATAAATGACAGCCACATTTCAGATGAACCAAGAAGTAATATATATATATGTATGTATCATATAATTAAAAAAAATACTTTGGAAACAATCCAAACCAACATGTTCTTTTTTCTTGATTAATATGCTCTGCCAAAGATTAGCCAACTTTACATAATCTATATGTAAAACAAAACACGAACATTATTCAATTGTGCAAAATAAAGCCATTATAGGATCAAACAGAGCAGACTCTTTTTATTGTCATAACTATAATTCTTGGGGCTATCCCTACAACATCCAATATTAATATTCTTTCTAATAACTATTTCTTCTTTGTATCTTCATTATTATTAGTTATAGAACCAAATGGCTGAGAGATGCTCTGGATTTTTGTATTAAGATCTGCTTGCTTTCGATATTTCTCTCTTTGATTGTCTTCCAAATTATTTCAATGCTGGCATCACTGAGTCAAATATGCAATTGGAATCATGTTTGGCATTCAGTAGTCTTGGAGGGTTCCGTTTTTCTTTTTCTTTCCTTTATTTGTCTTTTGTATTTCTGTACTTTCTCCCCAAAGGCACCACTATTGGAATTAGTGTAAGTGGTTTGCAAAAAGGTCTTCAACCCTTCCCTTACACCCCAACCCACCAATGCTCTTACCTTTGGTATATGCAAAGACATGTATTGTTGGTGTATGGCTTATATTTGTCTATGAGTGTATTGGCGTCTTTTTGGAGGAAAAGACCCTTCCCCCTACACAATATTTTGTTTGTTTTAATAATATTTTTTTGGTTTTGTTTTCCTTTGCCTACCATTGATTCAAAAGAAGAACGGCACAGTCCAAACTTTTCTTATCCAACAAGTCTGTGACCAATCTCCAGAAATGTTACTTATATAAACATACATTTATATGTATGTGTACTTCAGTGTGTTTGTGTGAATAGATATACATATACATCTATATAGGTGTTTTTCTGCATACAAATGCAGGTGTATTTGCTTACATTTGATGTATGGATATATTCATATAAAAGCAATCACGTTGTGAGTATCCATGTGACATGTATTTATGAATATATAAATATATATATACACACTTGTGTACATATAAGCATATATTTTTACATACGCGTTTGTATCATTATCATCATACGTATGTGTGAATATATATATGTATATATATATAAATGCACATGTGTGAGTATGTATATTAATGTGTGTTATATATAGACACAAAATGTATACTTATATGTACGTATGAACATATATATATTTATCAAGAGATGAATATGTGTGTATATGATCGTTCATGTGTGTTTGCATGAATGTAGGGATATATTTCTTATGTTTATGAATATTTTTGTGTATGTATGTCTCTCAGCATCTTTTTCCTTTTTTCTCCAAAAACTGTATATTTTATATATCTAGAAGCATAAATGAACATATATATGTGTGTGTGTGTGTGTGTATATATATGTATGTATATAGAGATAATGTGCATGTGTACATTTGTGTGGATCTATTCAAAGAAATGTCCATGTCTATGCCTGTGCATGTGTATATCATAACCAATATCTGTTTTTACCTGTTCCAAAAACTATATTGCAATCTGCTGCGAATTCTCAATAATCATAATTTGTTTCTCCTCTCCTTCCTTTCATTTCCTTTCCATTAAAAAAATCAGAAGGGAATTTCGGACAACAACAGTAACAAACAAATGGACAGACAAACAACAAAATGAGACCAGGAACCAGATAAAAAGGAAAAGTTTTTAGGTGCTTTGGACCAGCAATTCCTTTCCCTCTCCTTTCTTTACTCTTAGGTTTTTGTTTTCCCCTCTAACTTTCTGGACTCTTGGATGGTCCCAGAACTCAATATGATGCCATTTTTCTTTGATACATAATGAATTTTTCCTAACTCGAAGAAACAAAAAAAAAAACAGCAAACAAAAAATCCCCCAAATTTAACAAGCAACCAGAAATATTTTGAGAGGTAAACTTATTTTATTCATAATCCAGTGCCCGAAGTTAAGCAAAGATCTATTCGATCAATGCCAAATGGGGCACTTAAAATACCAGATACTCAAAAATCACTTTATTCAAAGAGTTTTTTTCTGATCTTTCTCTCAAGGTGGTTCATCAACTGAATAAAAGTGTTTGTCTATCTGTTTGTTTTTATTTAGTATCAAATGAAATGAGATAGTACCAATAAGTAATCAATGTAAGAAACATCAAACTTTTACTTCACTTTCTCAACCCTGATTATTGAACAACTGTAGTCATCAAAGGTGGTGAAACATTCTATCCTTTCTTATATGTGCATATGTTTGTGCTTTCCATTGCTCCTGGCTATACTGTTTCATCTACAGACTTGAAAATTAGCATCAGTACTCCAGTAACCCCTTCTGAAAATGTCTTTTTTAATTTTTGGAAAAAAAAGCTTTTTTGACTTTTTGGATGCCTTATTTTGATAGGTTCATTAATAACATTTGGATTCTCCAGAATGCTTTTTTTAAATTCTATTTTAGATGTCATAGATAGAATTTATTCTGACTATATTTATTCTCTGATGGAATTTTTCCTTCATGACTTTAGTTTTTAATGCTACGGCTGTTCACTTATTAACTGTGACGGTGAGTCTTTCTTCTTTTCCTCCTGTTCTATAATCTTGATATCTCTTTTTTTACTACTGAGTTAATCCCAGTTTTTCTCCCTATTTCTTTTTTTTTGATACTTTATTTTTACAATTTTTCCATTGTTTTTTTCTTCTTTCTTATTAAACTCAAGTCCAAGTCCAAGTCTGGAGTTAACTTTGTATTTGTACTGTAACTACCAAGGAAAAAACAACAATCCTCAGCTAATTTAGATGAGTAAACTGTCAACTGTTTCTTCGTTGCATCACTGATATATACAATTAACATTTTCCTACTGTAATTTGGAATCACAACTAAGAGATCACTTGGTGGCTCAATTATCAACTGAGTCAAACTATTTAAGTCTTACACACCTACAAATTTATTTAGTTTACGTACAATAGAAAAGTTGCAGGAATCATCTTCAGTCAGAATAGAATTGGAAGTAGAGTTTGTCCATGCAGCTGCCAGGCTTGTTCTTTTTACTCTTCATTCTTTCTTTCCTTGTTTCCCTCTTTCTTTTTTTCATTCCTTCTCTTTCTTCTAATCTCTTTTCTTCTTATTTATTGATTTATATATCTATATACTGTTTCCTTCCTTTTTTTTCTTTTGTCCATGTTTCTCTACTTCCCAACCAAATTAATTTATCCAAGATTTCATTTTCCTCATTAAATCAAAGAGTTTTTCGGACAATAGAACTCATAGTTGTTTCCACAGCATTTTGAACGATTCATTCTACAGCCCCTTTCTCAGGTGTACTACACCTCTATAACAAAAGGGATTTTTTTTTCTTTCAAGGAGGGCCAAGTAAAAAAAAACGATTGCAAGTAGAATTTTGTTTTTCTTTATGAGTGGCAACTCTTGTAATGTAGGTCGCAGATTTTTAAAAAAAATTCCTTTCTTTATTAAACAAAGAATTCCAAGCAGTGTTCCTGTTGAACTGACCCTCAAACTGAAAACCATGCAACATGCGCATGAGAGAATCATGCTCACCTTCGCATAGAGAGATCACAAGACAGCACAATATATCAGGGGAAAAACAGGAGTCCGAGACATCAGAGAGTCCCTTAAAAAACTCAAATGGCAATGGGCTGGTCACGTTGTGAGAATGGCAGATCACAATTTGCAGCATGGATCCCCAGAGATCACATGCGTAACCAAGGCTGGCTGAATACAAGATGGAGAGACAAACTAGACAGGTTCAGAAAGTACTGGCTCTGCGACGCCCATGATAGAGAGGTCTGACAAATCCTAGAGAAGGTCTGTCAAACAATGAATGATAGAAGACAGATGAGGATGATATAAAACGTGGCATCCTTTAGTTACTATGATTTACAATAGCATGGTCTATGCTTGTAATCCATTGGTAATTATTTTTGCTTGTAGAAGGTAATGATGATTTATTATTGAGGTTGGAACCCCAGGATGCCCTACATGTGCTTGCATGATGAAATAACTCAATATCAGAATCAGCAATTAATGATTGAACATTTTTAAATCAATACATATTTCATCAAGTGGGGACAGTTTCCCCATATTTCTTGAATTTACCAACATAAAAAAAACATCACCTTATATTTTTTTATCAGAAATTCACCAGTTTGAAAAGTATTTAAATCTATTTATGCATTGAAAATATTAATAGAATCAGCTCCCTGGGATGGGTTACCTCTTCATCTTTTCCTGCCTTACCAAACTGATTATATGCAATATGATTATTCTGTTCACCTGATTAAATCTTAAATTAAGCAAATTCAAGAAGTGATTTAATGCTAATTGCCTTCGGAGGCAATTCTACAAATGTACAGCCTCAGAACTCTTGTACTTTTGGAAGAGTACTGAAATGTTGCATCCATAATAGTACCTAATTAATTTTAAAATTGTAGAAGAGAGTTAATTCCTCTTGAATAGGTGCAATGGGCTTCACAATTAAAGCAACTATTTTGCAAGAAACAACAACAGTTTATTTGAAAATCACAATGAAAAATTATTATCGATGCCAATTATGTGTTTCACTTTGATATAACTAGATTTTAGTTCCAGTTCAACTCATGACCTTGTATATTGTTGGGTTGCTTTGCTGAGTATGACACCTTCATGGCATTTCTCAGGGCAATGTGAGATATCTAACTGTGCTCATCTCCTCTACAAGTAACATATGAATGATTGTACTTGGTTTCAGGGTACCATCAGCAAAGAGTGACCCCCAAGTTGATCTATCAGAAGAAGTGGAACTAGTCTGCCTTAAAGGCTCCCCTCCTAGTTTCAAATTAGTTGTCTATTGGCAACCAACCAGAAAGCTAGAAAGCCCAGTTTACTCTGTGATTTAGACTTAACTGTGGGGAGACCAAAGCTAGAAAGTGTTGTCTACTTTGCTATTCATCTATTGCTAGAAGAAGGAGTGCATTCATGCCCTTCCCAGGGACATAAATACAAAAAGAACTATCACAGCCTGAATTTAAACTTGATTTGCTGACTCCATTTCTGTGCTGTTAAGTGTTAGGCCACCTGCACCTTTAAATAACCAATTGCATTATTTAAATCATAGAAGTTGGACAGAAAGATTTGGAGAAATGTCACCAAGATTTTAAAATTATTTTAAAATCATTTTTATGAAATTTTTTCTCTCAAATTTTCAGAAACATCTCTCCAAATGTCTCAGCACAGAAATGGAATCAGCAAACCAAGTTTAGATTCGGGCTGAGACAGTTCTTTTTGTATTAATACCCTTGAGATGTAGAATCTTGTCGTGATGGTTCCCAATCTGAAGCCATGACAAATATATTTGTATTGGTAAGATTTTAATGAAATGATCTTTATGAAAACAGGTTTGTTTGGCCACTTAATCGAAACTATAGAAACCATCACATGACCAATGTCTTTAGGCAGCATGTCTTACTGGGGGTGATCAATTAAATCAGGAAAAATACTGATCCATTTTCAAGAAAAAAAGTGTGAATGCTGCCAGAAACAAACTGAGGGACCAATTAAGCATAAACTTACATTGTAAATTGAACTTCTCCCCACTAATAATTTGGGGGGAATTTTCAAGAAAAAAAAACAAAAAACTATTTTTCCAGATATAATATGGAGTTAATATTTAAAGTTTCAGATATCTCCCTCCATTAGTAGGACTTGTAGGCATAATACACACATAGATAGGCAGAATCACTTGAAAACTGAAGAAAGCTATGTTGACTGTTTTATATAAACTTCATGCTGATTTCACCTTATTTAAAACTGTCAACATAGGTTCCTTCAGTTTTTAAGTTGGTCTGGTTGGTTTTGTATGATTCAGGCATACAGGCTGCATCAATGGAGCTACAGGGCTGAAAATTTAAGCATTAACTCCTTATTATGTGATTACCACCTCCCAAAAACAGGTATTTAGGATGTAGGGGAGGTCAACTTACAATGTAAGTTTATGCTAAATCGGTCCTTTAGTTTGTGTCCAACAGTACTCATGCTAGTTTTTTGTTTTTTTTATTCAGACTATTTTAGTGATCACTATACAACAAAAGGCGAAAGAGGAAACCTATTCATTGATCAACTCTTTTCCCAATTTTTCACTTGATCACCCTCAATGGAGCATACTGCCAAAAGATGGTTTCTGTGAGTGATTAACCAGACCTGTGGGTTTTAGAATTACTATCAATGCATATGATTTACCCGCAGAGCATCTTCATAAAATTTTTCAACTCCATTTTTGTACTTTAACTTTATAAAAGATGTAACCATCAGTTTTTCTTATTTCTGAGCATATTCATTGGTCTATTTGAGACATAAGTACCATTCTTGTATAAAAAGATGATCAAGGGAGTTAATTATAGCCAAACTTTGCTTTGTTCTACTGGGTTAGTACATTTTACAAAGAAGCTTTTGAAAAAGAATATTCATTACATTTTTGCACAGAGAGAGAGAGAGAGAGAGATTGTTCTAATTGAATTATTCCCAAGAGAGCAAGCCTAACAGTCAGACCATAGATGAACAAGTTCTCTCCCGTGCACTTCTGCATAGAAGAAGTGGTAGGAAGCAAAGAGCTGATGGGAATTTTTTGGCATGTCAGCATGTCAGTTAGTCAGAGACAGCAATCGGTACTAGAGAGGCCCACACATCCCCCCCCAAAAGTTGATTTTTAAATATCTACCCCTCTTTTCAGTTTTCACTCTATTTTCACTTCTAGGCTAAGATTCTTAAAAGATGTTCGAGGTTTGTCAGTGGTTGAGTTGATATAGAAATTGAGATTTGAAACATAGATTTTTGAAATGGCTAAGGGCGTAATTGTAAGGGGGCAAGTCTGGCAACTGTCCTGGGCCCCCTCAATACAAAGATATAATAATCAAGAAATTGTTAAGGTAGCCATTATCATCTATGGAAACTAATGAGTACATTGCAGCATAGACGTGCTCTTCATATTTTGTCTTACCAAAAAACCTCCTTGGAGTCTTGCTGGCATGTATACACAGGTATGTATTTATTTACTTCGGATATATAACTCATTTAACCTTTCTATGTGTGTATAACTTGGTAGTTCAAAATAGAATTAATTTCTTTGTATGAGGGACCGATTGATCCTGAAATGCTTCAGGCCCCCTAGGTCTGAATCTGGTACGGGTGGACAGGACCTCAAAACTGGTACTATGCACATCTCATACTCTTAAGCAATATGCACGTATGTAAATATTAAGCCTGGCAAAAATCATGAATGAACAAATTACATGAATGATACACAACAATTTTTGTTCAATAGCTGAATATCCTGTCTTCATGGAATATGTCTCATAGAAACTAGATTAAGTTGCTTAAATTTTGGGCATATCCTATACTATATGATGGAATCACTTGGGGTTGAGGAAAAAATTTGGAATTGCTTTGTAATTTGCATTTCTGAAACAAATACTAGCACCAATCTTAATATGTGAATTAGTCTGTAGTTAAAGGAGAGTTCTTACAAACCTCAATGAGCTGTTAGACTGGGTTAATTGAAAGGGTACATGGCTTCAATGAGAGAGCTCTCAATTGACATAATGAAAAGGATTGGAAAACTCCTCTGAGATGAAAATTCAACATGAGGTGTGACAAAAGATGTTGGTTGTTCCCTGTCAGTTGTGATTAAAATTTGATTCAAATAAAATTGGAAAGTTATAAAAGTAACATATACAGGTAAACCAAATTAGACACTGGAGCGTCGGGATAGAAAACTGCCAATACGTCTTGAAAATACACAACAAAAAAAATGAAAAGCAATTGGGCAGAAACAGGTGTCAGTGTTTGTGACAGAACTTTCAGAAATCAGTTTTATTTGGGATTTATATGAAGAGAGCCAAACAAAAATTAGCACCAACATTTAAACAGAAGAAAACAAGGTTACAGTAGGGTAAAGAGAAGCAATAATGAAGTGTAGATGATTAGATGAAAGTGATATTCAGTGATGAATCATGAATCTGCATTGGCCAAAGCAATGATGCTGTAACTTTTGTCTGATACCATTCAAATGAGACATATCAAGATAACTGCCAGAAAGGGAACAAGCAAATTTCCTCAATTGTTAATGCTAAGGGGTCACATGTCAGGAAAAGGACCAAAGTGGGAAATGGTAATCATTACTCTGACAGTAAATGCGAAGGGGTACACTTCTCTCATTCCATTGCTAGAAAATGAGGTTTGGTAATGCTGATCCATAACTGGGTTTAATCCTACAAAGCTGATCTGTTCGGAAAGTTGGAACCAGCTTGATGGAGAATATTTTTTGCATTAGTGAAGTCCATGCCTCAAAGAATGCACTTTGTCATAGAAGCCCACTGAGGAGCAACAAAGTACTAATTGTGATTTTTTCATAATTTTTTTTGTATCTTGCTGCAACCTGAGAAGGTGAAGAAAGACTCAAGCAAGTAATGGAAAGGAAAAATTGACATACTGTCAGAAATACAAAGAAAGAGTTATATAAAGAAAAAAAAATTGAATGAATAAATCCTACAAATGATTGGTTGAATAGATAAAAATGTCATTGATAAAAATAAAATAACAGATATAATAAGATTTAGAGTTATTTGAGAAAATCCAAAGTAGAAATGTTCTTATCTACCACCAAGCAATGAAAATATTGGTTCTGGTCTGGTCACCAAAGTTAAGCAGCATCAAACCTATTTAGTATGTAGATGGGTGACTGCTTTGGTACACCAAAGCTTAGTAACTATATAACAACTTTTCTGCTGCCAGGTTACTTGAACATCATACCTTTCAAGCAATTCAGTTGTATTGACATTGAAATGTGTGCAAATTTGGCAAACTAATCTTGCTTCATTCTTGTTGGAATTTTCTTACACAAGGTGTGTTAATCATTATGTGTGATATGGTCATGGTATTTTCCTTGTCTGTTCATGGTATTTTCCTTGCCTGTTCATTTGTTCACAAAGTGAACCCTCTGGCCTTCTGTTGGTTCTAGAATGTAGAATCACTACTCGGAGCATATGACTGATTGGACTGCATAATGATAAAACCTGGATATAAAACAATTGGGTATGATGTGTCCAGTCTAATCGAGTATGCAGTCTGAATAGTGATCCTACATTCTAGAGCCAACAACATCCAGCAAAGGCCAGAGCCAAAATGTTGTGAATAAATGAACGCATTGACAATGAAAATAGTTTGACAATATCATACATAATGGTTAATTTTGTTTTTGTATTACCCTGATTTATTCTTTTTTTAGACAAGCAATGATAACAATGATTATCATTGTCTAATATTTTCTTTCATCTTAGGTTTTTTTAGTTGCTTTTTATTATAACTTACTTACACCATCAGTCTATGATAGTGAATAAACAGTTTATCATTTAACCTTTATTTCTGATGTGCACTGTAAAGTCACAGACATAAACCAACAGTAAGTGTGAGTTGCAATAAAAAGCAACTAAAAATCTAATATGAAATGAAATACTAGTCAAAAATGAATAATTGCTAATCTTATTCTTTGGCACAGTTCCACCTACATTTAAAAAAGGCCTTTTATTGCCTTTTGAATCTCACAGGGATTTTAGTATTCATTTGTTATGGACTCAAAAATGAGTCTCTAATAAAATGTCCAAGTTCATATAAACTTTCATGGAAATGAGAGAATGTACCAGAAATTTAGCATTACAGATTATATTTGACACACCATGCAAATGTAGAAGAAAATCTATGGGAGAAATCAGGCAATCTCTTGAAATCAGACTTAGAGATCAGAAGAAAGAAAAGATAGAAACATCTTGATTGGCACACCATATCTGGAGAGGCAAGAGTGTACATTATTCTCTCAGAGATGAGATCTGATAATTGACCAGGAACACCGCATGACAGTGAGAAAATTGAAAGAAGTGGCATTTATCAACTTCATTTATTGTTGATTTGGACTAATTTCTGTGTCTGTAATTTCCACATCATCTCAGTTGTGTACACTCCAGTCTTTGATATGTACCTGTTGTGTTCTGAAATGTTGAATCTTGATCTGAGAGAGCATACTTATCCTCTCTCATGGAAATCATGTCTGGTGTTTGTTTCTCTATCTACTTGGGATTGTCTGCCCTTGACCTCTGCACTGGACTTGTAACCTTCCATTCAACTTTGCACAAGCTCAAATCTCTCATCTACAAGATCCCAAGTTCATAGCTAGTTCCTGCCAAAACCAAACAATACAGATAAGGAAATTAGTCAAAACCAACCGCATTTGATAATTAAAAATCTCATATAAAAAAATTCTAACATCTAACCAACGAGTCGATGTAAATCAGGTCAGTATGGATTCCAGCCTGGTGTAGTTTTCTTTGCTCTGCAGGGAGGGAACAGAGAAGTGTCCCCATATATAAATTAGAATCACTTGTGTTATATAGGTGGCTGTGAATAGTATTATTTGTCTTGCATTATAGAGAATCAACCAAGCTGGTTGGTATATGTAAACATATTAGCTTGACCATCTAAGTAAAAAAAAAGAGGAGCTTCTTTTTCCCAATGGATTTTGCATCTGAAGAAGGCTTTAGAATAGATTGTCTGAAACAGTGTTTTAATCACATAAGCAACACTAAGAATTAATTAAATTGTCTGAACAATTCTTGGAATAATAACGACTCTTCTAAAAATTAAACACAATATCCACCTAAATTTTCTTTTTTAATATGCAAAATAAAAAAAATGTCTTCAAAATAGACTACATCCACATTTTGCAATCTGTTGTTTGATATGTTCCTCTAAGCTTCAACAAGAGTATTTCCAAATTAATCTACTACTGAACTTGTGTACAATGACAATTTTCGGTCAATTGTTCAATTGATACAATGCCTGGTGTTTTTATCTGACATGGGGAATAAAACTTTTGGCTGAAGTTGTTTATGGACTGTCAAAACATGGTTATGTACCAAAGATGGTAAAAAAGAGTATTATGGAATTCTCCTCACTTGAATGAAAATATTTCACACTTTTCTACAGAAAATGATTTTCTGTCGGTGTTGTTTGCTATTCTTTCCAAATGAAAGGGCAGGACAAACCAGATGGGAAAGAGGCCAATATGGTTGCCAAGTAACAAAATTTTGGCTTATTGTATTGCAAGTAAGGTCAAGGGTCATAGGTCTTCGGGCTTTTTAAGATGTTCTTTTCTTTTCACCTTTGTTGGACTCTTTTTTTTTTGTCCTTTTCTTTTTTATAAGAAACTGTAATCAGAACTGTCATCATAGGTTTTGTATGACAAGCATTGGCCGCACCCATGCAGCTGCAGGGCAGATAATATCTGGAAAAAACAGCTTTTTGTTTTTTTGAAAATGGCCCCCCCCAGGTTTTTAGTGAGGGAGAGGGGATCAATTTACATTGTAATTCTATGCTAAATTGATCTTTTAGTTTGTATCCAATATTATTCACTCTTATTATTTTAAAATTCAGATTTCGTTAGTTATAATTGCTTACCAGAAAGTAAGAGAAGTAATTTATGTATTGACCACCTATTTTTACAATTTCTCAATTGATCACCCCTAACATGGCATGCTGCTAAAAGACATTGGCCACATGACAGTTTCTATTGATTTTACTCTCTGCATTTCCTTTTCTTCTTTCAGCTATTTTCTTCTTTATTTTTTTCCCAGTAATTACTGTATTTTCCAGAGCAACAAAGACTATTTTTTTTCCCCAAAAATAAGTCTCAAAAATTTACCCTGGATCCTACAGGCCGCAGGTTACTTTTTTGATAGGCTTATTCCAACCCCAGAGGAAGTTAATCTATGCTAGACGGCAATCTGAACTCTGAATGAAGCGTATAAATTACACTTAGTATAAAATACGAAATAATCAAAAGAAAAATAAAAATGTGCAGACCAGCCAAGTATCCTGCATATTGCATAGGTCTTCCACAATGTTCTTGTTCTTCCACTGTCACGCGCAATTTTTCTTGAAACCTGTTTCAATGTTGTGAACTACTTGATATGTTCCTACTTGGTCTGTTTGCTTCTAGAATTTTCAACGTGTTGTGGATGCTTATAACAAGTTGAGTATTGTTTCAATTATTTCAATTTTGATGTCACGCAACTCTGTGACAGAACTGAAAAAGTTAATTGATTATATAGATCAAAATGTGCAAAGGTTAGGTACTTAATCAAGGAAATATCGTATACTTGGCATTTATGTTTTCCTTGAACAAAAGTATCGGATGACTGAGTTCTTCTCTCTTGATTAATATGTTATGTTGAAAAGAATTATCTTTTGAAGAGAGAGCGGGGAGGTTCTGATATTTTCATTTTCACTTTGATATGATGACCTTTGTTGAAAGAGACAACTATGATGTGTGGTGTTGTATTTGTTTTGTATCAAAGTGCAGAAAATGCTATTTACAAGCGTTAAAAAGGGCTGAAAATCAGAATACCGTAGCAGGTCACAGTGCCCCTAAACTCCTTAGCTGATCTATTTGTGCAAATGAATATCTCCAGCATTTTACCGTACTGACTTTTGCAGGTCTGTATGCATAATCACAAAAATGTCTCGCCTTATCTGCATACTACAGCAGACAAACCAACAGACTAGTAGGAATTTAGATCTTGTATTCTAATATTATCAGTATTTTCACTTTCCTCAAATGACCATTACTTAAAGAGAACATTATTAAGTGAAATATGCTTTTCTAAAAAGTAAAGCTGTGATATGTTAAAAGGTTTTACTGGTAAATCTTACGACAAGACTATCAAAATCAAACACTCAGCTGCTTTGTACAAAAGATTTTTAAGTCAAGATTGGGCTATGTTCTAAACGCTGGAGTATCTTTGATGCCAGGAAATATGGTAATACATGTTCTTTTTTTATCTCAGATTAATAATGTATCTTTTCATCTTGCATAAAATCTGCAAAAAGTGAAAGAGAATTACTGTCTGGTTTGCAATATATTAATTAATATAAAGAAAATAGAACTTACCAATACATTAATGGAATTAACACACCAAACGAATCTTTCTTTTTACCCCTCTCTGTCTATAACACCTATGGTATCAATAGCAGCCATCCGCCCAGCCTGTTGCTGTACACTTATGATAAGCAACAGGTCATGGACTGATGTTGATAATTGTGCATTTGGTTTGCATGGACATTCTAAAGATCAGCTGATCAAATTTGTTGGAATAGATACTCCTTGTTCTTAAAGGAATTTACAGTTTTTTTGAAAGTCCTATAAAATAGTATATGAAAAAATAGGAATTCAGATGAAAAAGAGAACCATATTGATTTCTTTAATGAAATAACCAAAGCTTGGATCATATTGCAACTGGTTCATTATCAACAGACACTTATTGTCCGTCGTTGAACATAGACCTTCTCCAGGATTCACCAGACTTCTCTATCATGGGCAGTACGGAGCCATTACTTTCTGAACTTGACTAGTTTGTCTCTCCATCTAGTATTCTGCTGGCCTCGGTTTAGCATTTGATCTTTGGGGATCCATGTTGTGAGTCGTGATGTCCATCAATTCTTTGCCATTCTTGCAACACGACCAGCCCCTTGCTATTTGAGTTTTCTAATGGATTCAATGATGTCTTGGACCTCTGCTTTCTCCCTGATACATTGTGCTGTCTTGTGATCTCTCCTTGTGAGGTTCAGAATGATTCTCTCATGTATGTGTTGCATGCTTCTCAGTTTATCAGTCCATCTCTTGGTTAGGTTCCATGTTTCAGCTCCGTTGGTAACTATCGGGAGGATACATTGGTTGTGTACTCATCTTTTTAGGACAAATGGGAATTTCTTGTTCTTGAAAGTTGAGCATGCCTGCCAAAGGCTAGCCATCCTACAGTGATTCATTGTTTGATTTCTTTTTCTTTTGTGGGTTTCATGGAGATTTGTTATCCTAGGTAGATGTAGTGATCTATTTTCTCCAGTTTTGCATCTTCGATTCTGATTGTTATGTTTTATTCTGTGAAATATTCCCTCTTTTGATGGGTTTAGGTCAATAAACCTCTCCTATCCAGCACTCATATTTGAACTAAAACCATAATGATGCCAAATCTAGGGCTTTAACCATAAAGCTATTATCTAAGACAGAAATCTTTTCTCTGTTTCTTTGTTTGTTCATTCGTTTCTTTCTTCTTTTTCTTCTCATTTCATCCCGTTTTTGTCTGCCTTTTTGTCTTTCTATTTTTGTCTTTTTCAAGAACCTTAAACTCTTTGATTCCTTACAGTATCCCTTGCTTTGATGTACATGACTGCAAGAGAATACTTTCTGGCTTTGGGTGATGAAGGGTTAAATAGCAGGATTCTCTGGGAAATGACTTACATTCTTTTATTCACTCTCTTGTTAAGATGGTTGGCTTTAAACAGAAAGTAAGGGTAACCAATGATATAAAGGAAAAAGGTTAAAAGTTTTGTGAACAGCTATCATCATTCAAAGATACATCTTCAACTTGGTTACTTTTAATTGATTAGTTTCCCAACATTTTTTAAATGAATGTGGCATCTGGTGTATAGTCATATATAATTGTTACATTATTTTCAAACCAACAGTATCTTTCCATCATATGTATAGCTCTTTTCTAAGTGATATTCTCCTCTTACAAAAGATGACATAGATTGAGATTCAATTAGTTATGTATCTCCTGGCCAATGCCAGTTGTTCGTGTACCAGTCCAGTTGGAAGTCAGAGTTTCAAATGTTTATTCTCTAGGCAGGATTCCCAACATTTCAAAAGTTTCATTTATGACACTTTTTCACTTTTCCAAAATCAGAAAAAACAGCAAAAATAGTGTTCAGTGTTTGTTTTGCAGCAAGCTGTAATAGAGGCAGGGCAAACACTTTCCTTCTTTCCAATACCCCAGTCTCCTATACCTCCCACCATCCCAACCTCCGATAACTAAGCCTAACATCCTATCATCACCATTTTTTTGATCTGGGAATGCTAAAAGAAATTAGAATGTGGGGTATACTTGCATAACAATTTTTCCCTACCCCATTAGGCATCATTTGGCCTTCTGTAAAAAATTTATTATTTATAGTGTTTTCAATTTTTGCAATCTGTTACATAAATGCAATACATATGAAATTTTGAGAAAAAGTTTGTAACTGATAATAAGCACAACCTGAATCTTGTAGAATTTTACCATTCTTATGAAGACACAACTTAGTATTTACAGTAAGAATCATGAATTGCATATGTCTGCACATACAGAACAATAAATTAAACCATAGCAGTTTTTGGAAAACCCAATTAGCTATTTCTTGAGATCTCTAAAAAATATGTCAAGATCTATATACGGAAGAAAATATAGATAAACAGCAAGCTGCATAGGGCTAAGATAAACTCTTTGTGAATCTTGCACAATAAAAGAAAAGTATAGGATTGTACTTGGATCACTTGTAGTCTGGGTTTAGAATATCAAAGACAGGAAAATTCTCTATCATTTTGCATTTCTATACATCCCGCAAAATTCCAGCAGTTTCAAAAATGTCTACCCACTAACTGTTTTTTATGAACTTGATCAAAGTGTTGGAAAGCAAAGTTTGTCAAGTGCATACATGTTTTTCTTTTTTTCCCACCTTAAGAGTAATGGCAGTTTCTAAAATGTTTTTTCAAGTTTTGAAATATTCTCAATATGGCGTTGTAGCTATTGGCAAACTGGCCCTCTGGGATACCAGGAAATCTCCAAGTGGGTCCCTAAAAGTTTGGCCCTTCTTTGATAGTGGAATAATTGTAGATATGATCATTTAGAAAAAGATTAATTTCGGATTTTTTCTTTCTTACTAAAGTTTGTTTTATCACAAGATATGTTCATAAGTTTGGTCAAGTTTTAGGATTAGGTGGGCCCTTGTTTTCCCCAGTAGAAACTTCAGGTCCAGTTCACCATTGGTTACAACTAACAATTGCATTTTATCTTCGTGTGGATACATGAGTATTTTCCAAAAAAAAATGTGCTAGTATTGCAGACTGGTAGTCTCAAGTTCAGATATGAAGTCCGTCCATCAATTGCTTATACTAGTATCCTTATCATTGTTATTTCTAAGAAAACATTTTGGTTCATATGCTCTCCAGCCTTCTTCAGGTGAGTATTGAAGTCAGTAATTGTTGAGCGTTGGCTGATTTTCTTTTATTTTTGTTAAATTTCAGTCAGCCTGAATCTTTAGATCTGTGATTGTTTTGTCTTATTTTAAATCAAAATGGTGACAGAATTTCAGAAGAAGCCAGGAATACAAGAACCAAAGATTTGGATAACAGACTAAATAGTTCATGCAATGAGAACTTACATGGAAACTATCTTTATAGCATTTGTATTTTTAATAATATCTCAGAGAATAATTTGACCATTTGTGCATGAATTCTTTGGTAAAATCATGTGGACAACTTGGGATTGTTGTATGAGGAATAGGAAAAGTGACAAGTCACATCTTTGAAAGCGAAAATTATGAATTTTCAATATGTTACCCATGGCAGATATTTTAAAAATGGCAGTCAACAATGACTGTTTTCAGATAAATTTTCTCGTCTTCCATGGATATGGATATGATACCAAGGACATAATTAGTTGAATTTTTTTACTATATGTTGTTTTCCAGGTATATATTGTCTATAAAAATAATTTTTAATTGATAATCTTCTACAATCCTTCTTTCTAATAATAACACAGAGATTATTACTATTGCACAGATCTCTGTTACTGTGACAGGAACTGCTGAATAAACCTTCCCGCAACGAACCCTAACTTTTGGCAAGTATTGTTATCACTTATTTCAAATTTTGAATTGTGAGATAGGCATGAACTCCTTGGTAAATTGTAAAGTTCAAAATTTGAATTCTGCATCAGAAAAATGTATGATTTGATACCGAGATCATCCATATCAGATTAGTCTATGCTACATTATTTCAATAACAATTTCCATACCAGGTATATCCACCATCTTGAATTTTTGATGACTTGCATGTATCATTCAAGTGGCAATTCCCAAGAACTATGTATGATGAAGAATTCAACTAATTATGTCCTCAATATCATCATATGGCTGATGAGAGAATTCATTTGAAAACAGTCGATGGCAGCCATTACTCTAAGTGTACCAAATTTTATGCTTTCATCACAAAATTCATAATTACCTGGCTAAGCCGCCCCGCTATTTGGCAATATTATAAGGGGAGATTAATCAGTAAATCCTGTCAATCAGCAGCCTGTTGTTCTTGTAGCTAGAAGCTTGAATAGTTGCTGCAGACTATACTACATTATGTAGTTGAACTCTCTTGTCAATCAACCCTAATATTGAAGAATGATTGTATAATACCAACAAAATCAGAGGAAACCCAAGGACACTGAGGAATAAAGCCAACAACCAAGATAAAAGCACATACACATTGGTCAGACTACTTGATCTGATTTATAAGCCCCAAGCAGAATATACAAGAAAGAGTATGCTTCCCATCATTAATGTGTCAATAAATTTATAGATAATTATATATCCCATGGATTACAAAATGGCCTGATTTCATTCTGGTTCCTTTGAGACTATTCCTAATCTTGAACATCTTGCCTCCATCCTCTAAGAGCCTTGAATGCCCCACGGTGGATTTTTAACTGAATAATCTTCCCAGCTGCTTAATCTTCAACCTTGTAATGGCTCAGCTTAAACCTCACACCCTCAATGTCTTACCATATCAATCAATAAACCGTGTCTCATTTATCATCTGTTTTCGTCCCAAGGCAAATGATAGGTAAGAGATGCTAAGTCTTGTATTCTTCATCAGTCTCTAACTCATAATCAGTGCTATCTTTCCAAGAAGCTATATCAATGTTTCTCCTTCATGTGACATGCCTCAGATATTTTCAATATTCTCATTTTAAGACTTCTGCTTTTTTGAGGGATTTGATATTAGACACTTTTGCAAGAAAATTGTATGAGAAAAGGCTTCAACTAAAATTCAGTCCATCATGCAATAATCATAATTATCTATCAACTAATCTTCTCTCAATTTTTATGTATTTCATTCTGTTAATGCAGTTATTTACTAAGCTGAAGCTTGGTCTAGAACTAGGTTATTAAGAATAGGAATATAGTGTTGTGCTAACTTAACAAGAAAGAAAGGCCTGCCTAACTTGAAAATCAACATTTAAAATTACAGTTTTTATCTGGACACAAAGACCAACTAGGTTTTTCCTGTCAAAGTAACCCTCTTTTTTGGTGGACTGGCTTAGAGGCCTGAAAGGCTTCAGTTGCCCTGCTATTGGATTCTTGCCTTTCTCAAGGGCATTGGTACAGTTGCACCACTTGATACTTCCCAATTCTATCAGCAATTAAATACATTTGAGACAGGGTAAGGAGTGCTCTTGCTGATACATTGTGATCAAAACAACAGACAGCGAGAGATCTAGGGGCCTGGGGGAGGGATAGCTCCTTAAGGTCCCCTTCCAACATTTTAGGATACTTGTAAAAGTATAATATCAATAAAAATGCAATTAGTGAACTACTATATTGAAATCTTTTGGTGATCCCTTCATTGGGGGCCAAGGGTGTTTCAATTACCCCCAACCCACAACTCTGACTGACAATACTGAAGGGATTGATTCATGGAATAATCACAATCTTATGTCAGAATTCTAGATACTTGAATATTTATTTTTAAGTATGATCTAATTTGTTGGACTTTTCCAACTTTGGCATAAGGTCAAAATCATTGAGCCTTCAGTGAACAATGAACACACTACCATTGGCTTGCATGACTAGTACATGAACCGTTCAACTTTGGTGGGTGCTACTTAAATCTGAAACATCTTAAGGTAAGGATCAAGAGAAATAATGCTGCTGGCATCTTTTTGAGATTACAAACTGATCAAGAGTATTGCTGTGTGGTCAGTTTTCAAAGGGAAGAACAAAAAGGAACTGAGATTAAATCAAATGCCCTGAAGATTCTTCGAAATGCAAAAGACGGGGATCCAACTGTTGGGCTGTGGAAGACTGCATTGGCAAAAGTTGCAGTGAGGAGAAAAGTAATAGAATGCAGAGATAAGTAAATTCTTGATACAAACCAAATTTCGATACTCACGTGAGATGAGAAAACAGATATGAACACACATACATTCATACATGCAAGGGATAGTCTATAGCCACACTGAAGAGTTGTAATACAACGAAACAGCTGTCTATGGATAACACAAAAATTTATGCTCCCTTATTCAGGGTTGAGCACTCTCTAAGTGATGTAACTCATTCATTATAAGCTCATGCAATGCTCTTCCAAGGTAGGAATAGAGCACTCTGGTGGATGGGGAATATATGCGTGAGTAAATATATCTCTTAAATTCAACCTTACTGACCGTCCAGTTCCATGGGGGAGAGGTAGATGCTAGCCTCTGGGTCTGAAGTGGGGGTTTCAATCCTATCTCGTGGTACTGGATGGGATAATGGATAGTCTATCGCCACACTGAAGAGTTGTAATACAACGAAACAGCTGTCTGTGGATGACATAATAATATATATATATAGTCTCGAAAGCTTTACAGCTTTGAACACTAAACATTGAAAAACATTTTCAAAAAATTTTTTTGTCACTCCAGTCTTTATCTGTCAATGCAATTTATATGATTTTATTCAGTGTTTTTTTCCCCTCTTTCACATATACTTCGTTATTATGGTACAACATATAAATAGTCTCTTGTTTGAATGATCAGTTATTTACCATATAACTGTTTTGGGGATTTAAGAAATAAAACAGTTATATTAACACGGCACCCTAGCAGTGTTGATCAAACATCAACTCCCTTTCTTATTAATATAGTTTATGCCATAAATATAGTTTGTCATATCATATAAGGTTTTATATGTATTGTACATTGATATTATTTTACATCACATACCCATTTTTTGATATAGGGCTTACTTAAGTAAGTTAACGATCAGTAAGTATAACAGCAGACATGACTCGCTCTTTGTGTCATTTCTATTGAATGTTCATCCATTTGAATATCAAATCTATGTTGGTTTTAATCTCAGACAGCATGCAAACCGACTTTTGATATCATCTTCGAGAAGACTAATTACATAGAAAAAACTTTTTCAAGTCAATTCTTTACCAACATATTGAACGAAAGAATTAGACAATTATTTTCTACAAACCTTAAAGTTAATTTTTCTACATTGTATAAGATTAATCTTCCATTGAATGTTTTTTAACATTGTTGATTATCTAATAATGTATTCTTTTATGTACATATATGAATGTATAATGATAATGATGAGATTATGTCACATTAATTTATAACTGCTTGAAGTTTCTTACAAGGGGTTAAAACTGTTTGCATTATAAAAGCCGTATCTTCAAAGATATTGACCCCTCCACTTATATCATTTTTTAAAAATAGGTATATATACATATATGAAATGATAAATTTTTGTAATTTATTTTTTATATCTTGTTAAAAATTGTAAATTTTTTAGACTCTTTCTCTCTCTCTCTCTCTCTCTCTCTATATATATATATATATATATGCTCATGCACACTCGCACACTATATGTATATAAAGAAAATCATAATATACTCATGCACACTTATACACTATATATATATTAACACAATGATGATATACACATGTATACCGATATGATATACAAGCATAAACATACATTTGCATTTAAACACACCACATGCACATACATTTAATTTGATCGTTTAGTTTATATATATATATATATATATATATATATATATATATATATATATATACACACAGAAAAACATGCTAGTGTATGTATCCATTGATATAAATATATATTTATAGTACTAAGCAAAATACAAGGAATTACTAAAATGAGTTACATTAATTGATTGTTACAGTAACAAACTACCTACATTCTTTTACAACCTGTTCCAATACTATTTAGGTATGTTGTATAAGGTTTATAGCTTAATCAGGAAAAAGAAATCCTAAAATATCTAGAAAATCATATTTTTGCACTGTTCAATGCAATCAAGAGTTGAGGAACAATATTCATTTTTTTCTATTTATTGATAGCCCTTAGCTTCTAATGTGTTTAACTATCATTAACTATCATTAATTATTTTTTCCAGGTTTACACATCATTGGAACCAATATCACTAACAACATGGCTGCTCCTCTGAGGAAACAAACAAGGCTCTCAGAGAAAGGGAAATCATTAATCTTCACAAGTAGAATGACCGTTTCAGCTGTTGCAAATGATTTTGTATGTTTTGAAAGTGTTGATCATAGAATAATCACCCAAATTAAGAAGTCTAATATACAAGAATCCCAAAAGATGACTGGACAATCTCGTAAAACTACAAAGAGAGAAGACTGCATGTTGGTAAGATCATCCATGGCAGACAGATTTAAGACTGTTGCTGTTCCGCATGAGCAAGGTGAGAATTAAGGTTTATTAGTGTCGAGGCACACTGTTTCATGTCGATTGATTGAAGCTGGATTGAAATCTTTGACTCCTGCTGTCAAGTTTCTGATCAGTCATGCGAACCAGAAAGCACATCTTCAGTATGCTATTGTAGTGCCCCCTATTCTTTTGGTTAGGAATTAAATACAAAACTCTCCTTTTAGCTAGATATGAAAAACGTCACTTCCTCCGATAGCCCCTACAAAACTCCTGGACGCACATGGTCCAATGCTCATTAGCCCCATTGGAATAGAGGGTGCTGCACTATAGAACATGTTCTTTGGACCCCCAAACATTTGGCCCAGGTTTACTTTGGTGATGAATCCAAATTCAATTTATTGGGATCTGATGGGTTAACACCTCAATGTCTTAAGGCAAGCCTGAAATTTTACAATGGCAGTGAGATGGTTTGAGATGTCATCTCCGCAGCTGGCGTTAGCCCTCTTGTTTGTCTGCTTTGCAATATGAACGTTGAAGTCTGTTAAGAACTTCTTTGATGGCATGTACTTCCACACCTCCATTCTGTTGAGAATAAGCTGCCCATTTACAGGCAGGATAATGTACCCCGTCATACAGCTAAGAAAGTTAAGGACTTCATGAACCAGGAGAGGCTTCCAATAATGACCCGGCCCGTTCAAAGTCCAGACCTCAATCCAATCAAAAAATATATGGAAGTATAGAAGAGCATGTCCAACTTTAAAATATAAGAAAATTTTTATCATCATTTGCTCAATTCCTCTGTTACTATTGATGCATCTTTCATCCTGTTCGGCTTACTACTCACTCAATGTAAGTGTGCGTGCATCCGAATCATTATGCAGGGTGTTCAAGCTTCAAATTTTTTTCAAAACTGTGTATTGTACCTGTTATAATAAAGAAAATATCATGTGTGTAAGTTCATCAAATTTTGATAGTGAATTTCTCAACTTTTGGACAATAGTGTTTAGGGAATTATCATGTGCTGATTGGCTGAGATGCTGGCTACAAATTTATCACAGCACTTCTAGAACAGAATATACTAGCAGCAAACATACTCTGCAATGGCTTACATGATTGTCCGCCCAGCTATAAGATGTATTTGAATACTCTTTTTGACATTACTATAAAACCTATTTCTAGTGTGATAAACTGATGATTTTGATCACAAATGATGGCTGGGGGATTGGAATACTATTATTCAGTATAATAGCATTTTCACAAAGGCTGGTGTGTTGGGCATTTATTGAGCATGGCCACTCATATACAGATTACAGAAGGGTGTATGCATATGAGTATCCATAGCATATGGTGGCTATGGTGACATGGTGTGCTACTGTGCTGAACCATCCACTAAGGCATAGTTTAAGTGAGGTGGGGGCTATTTGAAAATACTCCCTGGATTGGAGCCCTCCAAAAAATCAGAAGCAAAGCTATTCATACATACAGAATGCAGCTGATATAAATTGTCATGTATGAATAAATGAACTGAATCTCTAATAATCAATAAGTTGTATAAATTGCAAAATAAGAGATGAATTTATCTTATGCATGAATTTTAAAATAAATGCACAAGATATCTTTTTAAAAAATCTTCCACTTGTACTTGAGGTGTCATTTTACTTCTTTAATTCGGTTTTACATCGATGAAGGTTCTTTTTCACAACCTCAAAGTCTACAATACATTTTGAATGAAAAAAATTTTTAAAGTGATAACAAAGAAAACATATCTTATTATTTAAAATCTGAGTTTGATTTGTCTAAAAATGTTGCAATGCAAATTATTTCATTTCATTGTTTTTCTTTACCTATTATGTAATGTAGATATTTTTTCAAGGACAAAATTCTCAAGTTCTATACATTAGACGCAAATGATTTTTATACCAGAATTTTTACAGATTATTCTTACAAATGGCACAATCATATTGCAATGAAATTAGCATGTTTACATGTTCTAACATGCCCAAGAATTCTACTAAGAGCTCTACTCTTCAAGATATGGACAACAAAACAACAAACAGGATATGCAAGATGTGGGCAATCAGTTCAAGGACTTCCTAGAATTTACACCATGGGAGGTAAAACAAGCCATCAAACAAACAAAAAAAGGAAAAGCCCCTGGAACGGATAATATCACCATTGATCTACTCAGAAAAGCTAGTGAGATCATATCGAGATGATATTCCAAAACCTGGACTGGGAGAAAAGAGGAATCAAAACGGACGGCAAATATCTGAGCAATATCAGATTTGGAGACAACATTGTCCTTTTGGAAGAGAACCTTCAAAACCTCCAACTAATGCTGGATGAACTAAACAAAGAAAGTAAGACAGTCAGCCTACACATGAACTTCAGTAAATCAAAAGTCATGTGAAACAACTACATCAAGAATAAGAACACAACTGACAAAATAGAAGATGCAAAACTGGAGAAAATAGATTAGTACATCTACTTAAGACCACGAATCTCCATGAAATCCTCAAAAGAAGAAATCAAACAAAGAATCACTCTAGGATGGCAAGCCTTCCACACCACAAGCTCAACATTCAAAAACCAGACGATTTCAATAATGCTAAGAAGAAGAGTATACAGACAATGCATTCTCCCATTAGTCACTAAAACATGGAACCTAACCAGGAGACAGACCCGCACACTGAGAATCATGCAACGCGCACCTGAGAGAATCATGCTCAACCTCATAAGGAGAAATCACAAGATTGCACAGTATATCAGCGAGAAAACTAAAGTCTAAGACATCACAGAATCTATAAGAAACTTAAATGGCAATGGGTCGGTCATGTTGCAAGAATGGCAGCTGATGGATATCCCAACTCACAATATGGATCCTCAGAGATCACATGGGAAACCAAAGTCGGTAGAATTCAAGATGGAGAGACAAACTAGACAAATTTAGATAATACTGGCTCTGCGATGCCCACAATAAAGAGATGTGGCAAATCCTGGGGAAGGTTTATGTCCAACATTGGACGATAAAAGACTGATGATGATTATGATTTTGTCAAAAGTGTCCAGAGGTACCTGAATACTTTAAAAAAATTACATCTTTGACTGCACGATCTTTGTTTTTGGGTGTATATTATTAGATTATGACCAGAATCCTTCATGATACTGCAAGAACATTATTATTGTAAAGTAAATCAGTTCCAATTATTGAAATTTCAGTATATTTATATGTACAACATCTCAATACTAAAAGAAACACTCAAAGTTATCTCCTGAAATAGCACACACTTCCTCAGCTAATTTTTATTGATCCCACCTTAAACCACTGTCTGCCCAGTGCTATCTTACAGTACAATTAGCCATGGAGAGTACGATTTGCTCTCCAGACAACTGGCAAAATATTTAATTACAGGGCACAAAGAAATCAGTTCATAAATTATGATCCGTGATTGTAATATTGAGTAGATTTATTAATATCAAATTGATATCTATGATGAATTCTTTGGTAGATATAAGGCGCACTCCTGGCACACCCAGGATATATGCCCCCAATAAATATGTACATATATAAATACATTTATACATACATGCATGTGTATTTATGTGGATATGCATGTATGAATACACACTCATAAGTATAATTGCACCTGTACATCCACATATATACGTACGGATTGGTACACATGTAAATATCTATATAAAAATGATTGGAGCTGATCCCATAGAATTTTTATAAGTTATTCACACCTGATTTGATGCCAATGAAACAAGCTGAATGAACTGTCATATCTTATTCAAATCATAAATATATAATTCCCACTTTCATTGTACATTGTCAGAAAAAAAACTGACTGTTAGAACAGAGTTTTTATTTTGTATAAATATATGAATGAACGTCTCTTTCTTTTAAGGGTCCCAGACAAATGGGTTGAAAGTATATTTATATGTAAGTATATGTCTAGATTTCCTCATTTATAAAATTGTCTGCCTTATATATCAAATTCTATTCACACACACACAAACATATGTCTATATTATACAGGCTGCCTTGGTTTTTTGCTGATTTGATTTATTCCAGTTAAGAATAACGCTGGTTTAAAATTTATCATCTATTTATTTTTTATTTAAAAAAAAAAAAAGACAATATGATACTATATCTATTTGTAAAGTTTATATAATGGATTTATTTTGCGCATGATCTTGTTTATTTCTTCTACGATAGCATTCCCGGCATAAGATAAAGGTAGCCTATA